>PISW01008003.1:0-80358 GCA_004023785.1 Mungos mungo
GCCTGATGAAATTCCAAAAAGGAAAGAATGGATGGAAATTAAATTTCCTCCTTTTTCTATTTGTTGGGTCTTGGCTGTTCCCATGTGGGAGCCTCTCCTTTGTTTCCAAAAGCACCTGTTCCACAGAACCAGAAGCTGTTTGTAAATAAACATAAATCCTTTCCAATCTTTAATGAGACTTCTTTTTCACTCTAATGTGTAAAACATTTTACTTTAAATGCATTTCTTAGTGGAAATAGAAAAATATGCAATTCCTTTATTTTTTTACCCACCTGCCACACACAACATTTTGTTTCACATCTATGTTGTGGATATATACACACACATATAAATGAGGGTCCTTATTAGTGCCTGAGCACACCCCACAAGCATGCGACTTGTTACACTGTCACCAGGGGGGAGTCTTAAACCTAAGAAGCCTGAAACTGCTGACCTTTGAAGGAAAAATAACTTAGAGACGTTCACTGCTTGTGGCTCCCCTGGGGCCAGTGCCCCCCAAAGAGGGTATCACAAGGACTCTTCAGGGAATGAATTAGACATGTGGAATTGACCATGATTACACCAATGCTGAATTTGAAGGCTCAGATGTCACGCTGTCCCTGAACTTGTATTCAGATTTCACCAAATGAATATCGACACGGGAAAAAGTAGATGTTTGATTATTTTTATTGCGCCTATTATGAGACTCAGCACAACATTCAGGTAGCAAGGAAAATGGCTTACAGGTGTGCAGAACACTGCCTCCAGGCAGTGATGTGAATAAAGAGTCCCAGGGAAGCTGCACGCTGGCTGTAGGCAGAGGCAAAGGTGCTGGGTAGCTGAGGAGCCAGTGGACAGTAAGGAGAAAGCGGTGCTGAAGCCCCCATGAATGCCCCCCGTCCCGTCCATAAGTCACAGCAGAATTTGTTCTTGGTGCAGAGTGACGTTTCCTGTTTGCCCAGTGGTTTGTAAACCCGTTCTGCAATAATGACACAATAGGAAAAGACACATGTGAAGTGAAATAACCCAATCCTAGAAAGTAAACTACTCTAGATCTTCAGCAGTTTTATCAACAATACCAATGGAGGAAAATGGTCCTGTGGTGCCACCATGGGTTAGGAATTCTTCCCGTTGTCACAGAGCACTGCTCTCCCAAGCAGAACAATGGCGGTGATGATGGAGTAGACCACGCTCTTGACCAGGAGGAGGAGGTAGGTGTAGTAGGCAGAGGTGTTCATGAGCTGCAGCTGCAGGGGGTCTAAAAGAAGCCCTCGATTAGTTTCACCTGCTCTTTTGAAAGGCTGGGGCTTAGTTTGGGATCTAGGTCACAGCACACATTTCTTACTACCTGGGCTGATGTGACTCTCACATCAGTACAACTGGAGTGTAAACATCTATACCACCAGCATCACTATGACCACTGTCAAGACAACTCAGAATCCAGTTTGTAGGCCAAGTAGGTAGAAACAACAACAACAAGAACAACAAACAACAAAAACCTGCGACCTGCGAAATTCACTTAGAACATTCCAAAGTATTCAAAAATAAGGGTGGCTTTAGAATGAATAGTCCAATGGGAAAAAACCCATTGGTGATCAATACCTTTTGATACTTCATCCCCACCATGTCCGTATGTAAGAATAATAGACAATAGGCATTAACCACAACTTAAACATCACTTTTTTAAGAACTTTGCACAGAAAGTTTTAATCTTATTTGATTTTTCAATAACATATAAGATTATTATTTGCATTCCCATTTTCATATAAACTGAGGACAGGGAGGGAAGCAATTTGCCCCATTTCACACAACTAGTAAGTACAAGAAGCCAGATTTCAATCCAAGCAACGTGGCGTTTAAGAACCCATTCTCAGCTCCTCTGTAATTCTGCCTCTCCACGTGCAGTAAATACCTACATGTCAAGTGATTATGGATAAATGTAGAGGAGGAGGAGGAGGAGGAGGATGATTAGCCAGAGTCCAGGAGCCTGTTGGTATTGGACTTGGAGGGCAGATCAGCAGGATTAGAGCCTATGCTTTTCATCATTTCCTCTGTGCAGTCATGGGGAAAAGAGCCAGGAACTGGCACTTCTTAGGTAGCAGCTGAGTGAGATACCCTATGCCTGGCACTCCACATGTGGGGCCTTATGTTTTCAATAAATGAGTTGGGTGTTATTTGCATTATTCGTTGTTGACTTAGAAACTGTAAATAATGTACCAATATTCCTGTGAATAAATAATTAAAGACTAGAGTTTAAGTCTGGATTCTGGTACCTGAGGTCCTGTAATCATACCCACTCCTTAGGTGTGCAGCCTGTCTCAGAGCCGTGGCTTTGGAATTTAGAGGAGTAATAAAAACTGAGTAAGTATGTGAACTCTTGATTCAGATGGTCTGGGCCGAAGCCCTGGACCTTGCTGTGTGGTGTGGTAAGAAGGACTTAGTTAATTTTAGCTCACTATCCTCATGTGTAAACTGAGAATAAAATACTTCATAGCAAATATTAAGAAAATGAAACAAAACCCACTCACAGTACACACAACGCCTTCTGTAACAAAAATCTCTCAGGGTTAGTTCATGTTATTAATTACCAGCAAGCATAAAGACCTAAAAAACTTCACAAAGTACTTGATACTGTTTTCCTCAGTTAGTAGAAACAAAGGCCACAGAAATGAGTGAAGTCCACTGTTGAAAGGTTTCGTTCAGAGCCCCTCACTGAACTCCTCATTTATAGTCCTCTCATTCCCAAGGCAGAATGTACTGCGTGAAGATGAGTCCTGGGAATTAATGGACTGACTTAAGTTGTCGCTAAGTCTATTTTGCAAGATCCAACCATTGTGAGATTTCTACCTGAAGCCAGGGAAGTTCAAAAGTTAAGTTGATCGGGAGAAAAAAAAATGCTATAGTACAACATAAAGGCAAACAGGAAAACTTACCATTTTCGTCTATCAGAGAAGCTTTTGTGTAGTTAATAGCAGCGAGCTCTGAAAGAAATGAGAGAAAGTATTATTCACTTATTCATATCCATTATTTGACATGGTCTATGTTGTGGATAGTTGGATGGATAGATAGATAGATAGATAGATAGATAGATAGATAGATAGAATCTGTCAACAGACTGGAGAGAGCCATTACAAATAGGAGTCCCACAATTCCAGAAATGTTGATCTGGTTCTTTGTATTTCAGTAGATAATTCATATATTGTATTTCTGCATAGGAAGATGTCAAAGTTTACAAATTTTTTTCTTGGTAATGTCTAAGACTATCTTGTTTTCCCTCTGTGCTCACAGCTCTCAGTACAGTGCCTGCAGCAAAGTAGGTATTCTGTAAATACTTGTCAAAAGGAAAAACAACAAGCAACAGGAGTTGCCCTTTACACTGCTATAAAGTCCTGAGTGTTTACAGTATTTTCAGTGTGTTTATAGTGCTGTGAAGTCCTGAACACACACTGCTCACATGAAGCCTGCTACCAAAATAATGTCATCAAACCTGAGAATCCACTGCAGAATCTTACACGTAGGATGGAGTCTGGTTTAGGTCAATTTCCCAACTACACTAAAGGAAGCAGCCTTACTTTTCCAAATCATGTACACCCCAGTAACCATAACTCCAGCACATGATTTTTTGAAAAGAAGGTGTCAAAGTTTGTGGACATGACAATAATGCTAATGAAAGCCAATACCCATTGATGATTATTATGGTGCCTGGCACTCTATGAAGTCCATGTGCATTATCTCATCTAATCATGGTGACACTGACGTGAGCTGAATCTGGAGGACTCCATGTTACACACAAGCAAATACAATTCAGAGATTCTACGTGCCTTGCTGGGAATCATACCAGTGACAGGCAGAGCCAGCCCTCAGGGATGGTAGTAGGGGTTAGGTGAGCCACAGCATGTGGAAAGTCCCTTGTACAACAAGCCACATAGAAGCTAATCATAAGCCCACCACTGGAGACTCTCAGACATCATCTCTCCCAGACACATTAATTACTTTTAGCAAATGACCATTTTAATACATATACAGTTTACAAGAAACAGCACTAGAAATCTGCTGTACAATGGCATTAACAGAAATGCCCTCATTAACTTCATTGTTAAAAGAAGACCTTGGGAGATATTCATTGCAGAAATAAGTGCCAAGTAAAACACGTCATAACCAGGAACTTCCCCCTTACCCTCATCATCACCAGAGAACTTACTATACTTTTTCCTTTTCTCCAATCACTGGAAAAAAGAAAACCTAAAGGACACTTCAGCCCAGGGTCTACATTAAATTTAAGTTTTGCTCATTTGTTTCCTCTGTGTCTTAGCTGTAGATATGAAAAATTAGAGCAGTCTGTGTATTACTTTAGTTACTTTTGAGAAAGGATATACATAAAAACAGTAAATGTAGGAATAAATTCATCCATGCTGTTTTCAACAGCAAGCATTGTCACTGACATGATTCCGTGAGCCCTCACATCCCAGGTGAAAAGAAAAGTAATTGCTCGACCCTGATTTCATCATTGGCCAAACTAAGAATCTGGGAAGTAATACAAATTCAACTGAGTAGATTTTAAAGATTTAATCGACTGTGTAACAGATCTATTTATGAATTAAGGAGCATCTTATCCAGCAAGTAGAGGGGAGCTCCAAAGGGCTACAAGAAAAGAAGTTTTTCAAGATTGATAGGGAGGGAAAAAGAAGTTATTAGCAAAGAATCCATTGTTTTAGGCAGGTGATCCCCCCTAAGAGAAACAGGAGGGGTCAACCAGTACCCTTCCTAGTGCTGACCAGGAAATCCCATGTTCCACCCCTGGGTGTTGAAACTGCAGTCGGGTAGGGATAGAGTCTTGGTTTACTGACTTGGGGTCTTGAGCTAAATGAGGCCATTTTGATTCTGTGGGTCTGTTTTTCTTTTAACAGCCCAGGTTTTTGATCAGACTCTCAGCTTAATTGAGAGATGAGATCAAAAATGGTGGGCATTAACATAACTCAGCAGCCGCTCTGAGGTTCTTAGTTTTTGTTGTTGCTCTTGTGATATTCACAGGCCGGCCTTGACCTTTTGGCTTAACCCTGTGATGTTCACAGGTTACCACTTTAGGTTTACAGTTTTTGAGTGGGTCATTCTCTTTGTTCTTTTTGAATGTTCCAGCCTTGGAGACAGCATTTGTTTGTTCTGAACTTACATTTAAAGCTTTAAAGAGAACATAACGCACCAGGAATATTATTATGATTACTAGAAACAAGACAATTCCAATGTCTGAAGTGCTATTTGAGACCATGGTCCCCAAGACACAAAGCAATTAAAATCAAATAATTAAGAAAGACTCTACCGAACCAGTCACTCTTTTTAGCCAAGTGGCTTGCTCAGTGATCTGATGTTTTAGAGTTTTAATCTCCCCAGGTCAGTTAATCCAGGTATAGCGGTTGGTCTTGGTTAGAGCACAGACATGGCCTTGTTCAGCTAACAGATAATCCAGAACTATCTTATTTTCAAGAATTACTTTGGCCAGAGTCTAAGGATTTTTGTTGGACAGCCATTTCATTAGTAAGAAATTCTGTAACAATTTTCAGAATGAAGGAGAAAGTCTTGATCAAACCTCATTTACATTTATCCCTCACCCGGGAAGTAGGGCCTGGTCAAAGGAGTAAATCCTGGTCATGAAAGCTTCCTGGGAGGGAGTCAACCAATGAGATGTCTTATTTAGCTTGAGAAAAGTTAGAAATAGTTAAATTTTCTCCTAGCCTGAAATAAAAGATTTCTATAAATTCCAAAGGTTATCTCCCTTGGCTGTGACCTGGGAGATACAGATAATGGAGCCATCTCTCCAGGCCATTTGCTGGAAAGAAAAGAAGGTGAAAAGGTTTCACGTTTGGTTAAAGTATGAAATCTTGATCCACTGTCTTGGGCAAAAGTGCCCTACCTGCCTGTCAGCCACTTCACTTTCTTTCAGTTTGATTCAGAAATGTCCAGTGTCTGTGCAGGACCCGGTGGCAGGTGGAGACTAGCTGTGTGATGTTTGCGGGAGCCTCAGTGTCTTTGGTGTTACAGCAGGAGCACTGGGTAAAATCCCTCTTCTACTGGGGGTTCGAGGGCTGTCTTCCTCTGCTGACATGTACAAAATACCCGAACACCAGGCTATAAACTGTAACCTTTAACTGTGATCCTGGAAGGCTACCTTAACCTGTTGATGACAGGCTTGAGCATGAGACGTAGTAGACATACTCTAGCTGGACAGACTAGCATGTGACACGAGGATCAGCAGAAGGTGGGACACTGAGAGAATGTCAAGAAGTTTGCAAGGTTTTCCTTCAGGCTCCTATTGTTTGTCCAGTAAAATAGGAGCCTTGGTCCCTGGAGATGACAAAAGATGTGCCCGAAGGGGAAACCCATTTTGAACAGTGTCTTTGGCACTGTGAGGGCTTCAGACTCTTGTCTGGGAAAGGTTTTAGCCCTTCCAGAAATGTACAAACAATAACAAGGTCATGTTAACAGTCCACACTAAGTGACAGTGGTGTGAAGTCCGGCTGCAGGTGTACACAGTGTCCCGAGGGAGGAAGTCTGAAGCCTTTGGAGAAAAATCAGTTTTTCTAGGACTATGGACCCAAAAGGTTAGACACTGACTTAAACCATTTTATGCTATTTTAGAAGTCTTACCATTGATGTCTGTTTATAATATGAGCCACTTTAAATGCCCCATGTGGGCAAAGGAATTAAAAATCAAAAGCCAAGAAAATGGGGTTTACCAAGTAGCCAGGAAGAACCAAAGGCCGTCTTGATGTCCCCTTAGCCCAGACTCTTTCTCAAATACACTGTCATTGTTTACATACCTCGATTTCCCTGATTCAGAAGCAGACTTGTGCCATGTTCAAGGACATCAGGACATCAAATGTTTGGCAGAACCCAAATAGACTCTATCTACATGTGCCACAATCTTACAGATACAATGCAAGGAACACTTAGTATGAATTTTTATTTGACAATGCTTCCCATGTAATTTAACATATCAAATAAGACAAATTAGTTTAGCACATCCTTTGGAATGTACCAGGTCAGAGACTTGAGCTGACCAAAACACTGAAGAAGACAAAGAAACCCAAAAAACTTTTTGTCCTTTTGACAGAGGGAAATCAAATTCTAATGCTACATCTACTTACTTTTGATTTGAAAATCCTTCATTCCAATTTCAGTCCTGACCACACATAACATTCCTTTCGAAACACCCCCTTTTTATAAACCTTTAATACTTTTTCTTTTACATTCAGGACTGGTCCTGAATTTATCTTCTTTAGATCATCAGCCTCGCTTTAGAACAAAATTCTTTTCTTCGTTTCCCTCAAAAATATAACTCCATTCATTGCTGGGAGCCATTTCTGAAGTAAGACAGGTTTTCAAGGCCTCCCACCGTCAGATGGCGACTGGCATCTTCACCCACTCAACCCCCACTCAATTTCTGCTTGAGCACCTACCCCCCAAGGCACTGACTGACTGATATCAGGAGTAATTTGCCTTCTTATGCTAAAAATATATGAATTGCACCTTGTGAAAAAACTTGTTATAGGAGTTTCTTCTTTTATGATTATAGGAGCAAATATTACATTTCCTGAGAAAAAAGAGCTGGGAGGAATGACAAATTTTGTAACATTTTGTAACTGAGATCACATCTACTTGCTTGACTTTTAGTAAACCAGGCACCTGAAAGTTTTAATGTTAGTGCTGATAAAACAATAGAGAAATGTCTATTTCATTTAAACCAACAACCGAATATTTGCCCAGCTCATGTGAAATTGAAACATGTTTGGGTTACTTTCTATCTTTCTGAGAGATGTAGAATGCCCAGTCCTCGCAAGTGCTTGTCTAAAAACCAAAGAAATACAGAGCTCCTTGCAAACTCATTTGGACAATGCTGTTTAGAGAGAAAAATATCTCACATTGACGACGTTTATCTGTGGACACACAGATCGCTGCAACAACCCTAGAGTCACTGACGTTTATGGAGAAATTTATGGAGAAAATGTTCAGATTTGCATGTGTGCCTGGGATTATGAAGGACACTGACCAGGGTTTAGGCACAGGAGGTCTTTAGCTGTTTGTATTTTTAAAAAGCCCCTTTGCCTTAGTTTCCTTCACCCCAGGCATTTGTGGGCCATGTTTACATTTCGAAGACCTGAGAAGATGGATCACTTTGAGGACTGAGGAAGAATGCAGGTTCCTCCAAGAAGAACTTTGCTTTCCTAAACCCAATCCTGTATAAATCCTTTTCCAGAACTAGGAGAAGTGTGGGGGTGGGTGAAGGGACAGGGGAGTTCTGCATTGACGCCAAAGCTGCTTAGAGTTCCCACCCTTCGCTGGCTTCTGTGGGATTTTTCTAGGATCCCTTCTGCAGCGTTTGTATTTACCAGAATTTCAACTTGGCTGTTGAAGGGAATACACAGCAGAAATCACCCAGTTTCATCAACTCTGGGATAGGTTCATTTGGGGCCCTCCACTGAAGGTAGAGTTGGGGTAGAAAACCATTAAGTTGGCAGACTCGTGTTTATGACTGTGTAGTCTTTATTGAGCGGAAAACTATTTCAGACTAGAGTGAGTTCTCAAATGAGCAAAGAGAGGAGCAGGAGGAGTTACCACAATCTTACAGATTTTGTTTTAGTACTTTTTCAAATTTTAATTTTTCATTAGCCTTTTGCCGTGAATCTTTCAGTGAAATGACCTTGAAATTTTAAAACCTTTAGGAAGCTTCTACTTGCCAATGAACTGGAGGGTCCTACTGTCTTTAATTGTGAAACTCTTGCTCTTAAGTCCATTCCTAAATGGTCTTATCTAACTGGAAATTATATCTTTACATCTGGGAGCCTAGTTCTTAGATGAAAAATAAGCAGGCGTACTGGAAGGTGGTGGGCTTGACCCTTTAGAATTTGAGGATCCCAGTAGCTAAGACTTGGAACCAAACTAACACCTAAAAGGGATAGGACCCGAGTTGAGGACTGTGTGTGTTTTCACAGCTTAGATCCCTGCACAGAGGTTTTATGGAGATTGATGGGTGACTTAGTGCTGATCCAACCCATGCCCTCACCAACTTATACCATCAAAGGAGTGTTCTTGAGATAGCGAGCACTCCAACTGCCTTTAAATGTGTGACTTGGGGGCGCCTGGGTGGCTCAGTCGGTTGGGCCTCCGACTTCAGCTCAGGTCAGGATCTCACATTCATGGGTTCAAGCCCCGCGTTGGGTTCTGTGCTGGTAGCTCAGAGCCTGGAGCCTGCTCAGATTCTGTGTCTCCCTCTCTCTCTGCCCTCCCCGCTCATGCTCTGTCTCTCTCTGTCTCAAAAATAAATAAAACATTAAAAAAATAAATGTGTGACCTGTGCCCACCAATATTTGTGGCTTTTTCTACTTCTGAGATCCCTGCTAGCAGTCATCTTTCTCTAAACAAAAGAAGACAAACAACTAGGTTCACAGTAGTATATGGATAGTAAGAGGCATTACGGCATTCAAGAAACAATAATATTCTGTGTGTGCCCCCAACAATTCTCCTGAAAATTTTGCTGAGTTTTTTTTTTACCAGGGCAAGTGTGGTCTGAAAGGTTAAGGGTTTGGCTCCAGGCACATCTTTCTCCCAGCTCACCCAGACTCTGGGCATGAGCCTCGGCAGCCCGAGCTGACCTGTCCTGGAAAGGAAGGCCCATTAGACCAGCAGCCCGAAGGGAAGGAGAGGGGAGCTTAGAACCAAGAGGAACTCACCTGCAGCCCATGAAACCGGTGAGGAGGACAGAGAACCCAGAGGGCTCACGGTTACCAGCCCAGGGTTTCGCCTTGTCTCTGAATGCCCCTGGGAGTCCACTTCAGATCCTTTTGCCTCCTCCAAACCTGTTTAAAGAGCAAAAATTCAACCAAGTAAATGTTAAAGATCCAATGGCTCTATTAATCAACCAATGTATGAATCAGAGAGCATCCCATCCAGCATGTAGATGGGAGCTCCAAAGGAGAACAGGAAAGGAATAGTTTTTACAATAGAGAGGGGAGGTAAAAAGAAATTACTAGCAAGGAATCAACGGATTTAGGCAAGGTCACCCTGATGGGGAAGGGAAGGGGTCAGTTAGGAAATTTCCTGGGGCTGACCAGGAAAATCCCTAGTTGACTGGTTAAAGGTTACTCTTCTGAGGCACTGAAATTGTACTTGGGTTAGGTAGTAACTCTTGATTGAGTGACTTGGGGCTTTAAGCTAAGTGTTACCATTTTGGGTTTGTCGGTTTTTGTTTTTTAACACTCCCAGAGGACAAAGAACAAAGACTTACTTCAGAAATATATAACAAAGCCTTTCACTTGTCTTGTTATGTTCCCCACTGCTTAAAAAGCGCTTGTTAACCACAGAGAAAGTACAAACTGGTTCCTGGGGCTCTGGCCTGTGATGTCCCCTCTCAGGACTTGACTTGTACGTCTACAGAGTTACTGGCTCACAGTCGGGCCAGAGCACATTCAGCTCTGCCCACTCTGTCTAAATATGAACAGCATCTGCAACATGGGCATCCTCTGAGAGAGCATGCCTGACTCAGGAGTGACCCTGAGTGATCAGGAAAAGAGCATTCACTCTAACGTGGTGGTCCTCCTTGAGACAATAGTCCGTCCTGCCTCCCTTCCAGGTCGGGTGCACACTCCTACTGCAATAAGTGTTTGCTGGGCAGCATTCACCAGTGGTAGGAGTACCTCCATTGAGGACAATGGAAGAATGTTTGTACACGTAGCCTCACTCGTCCCTACTTACCGAATTTCACCTCACAGTCTTACATAAAATTCGATCTGAAACCCCCAAGACCATACTAAAAACTCAGCCACCAAACTACCATTTTTTATTGAGCTGCAATCCAATTCCATCAAATGAACAGATTTTGTCACCTATAACTCCTGTTTAAAGGTGATACTTTGAGTAGACCAGATGAAAGTGAAGCAATACGCTAAAAATAAGTCATTGTGACCTTCATATTTTGGATAATGAAACTGAGGCAGTAAAGGCTAAGTGAGTTCTTTTGCTCTTTCTTTGTATGTTCTAAAGCCATTCTACTTTAATTCTATGGGGAAGTTACAGGACATTTATGCAACCATTAAAAGTAACTACATTAGGGGTGCCTGGGTGGCTCAGTCGTTTGAGCGTCCTGCTTCAGCTCAGGTCATGATCTCACAGTTCGTGGGTTCAAGCTCCGTGTCGAGCTCTGTGCTGACAGCTAGCTCAGAGCCTGGAGCCTGTCTTCAGATTCTGTGTCTCCCTCTCTCTCCCTCCCCTGCTCATGCTGTGTCTCCCTCTTTCAAAAATAAATAAAACATTAAAAAAATTAAAAGAATAAAAGTAACTACACTTAAAACAAGATTTCTATTTGCTTGTTTCCCACTAATTTTTGATACACAACGTGTGGTATTCCCTTTGAAACAAAGGGTTCTGGAAGGTTATAATCATGTGTATATGTACATACCTTTGTTTACTGAAGGAAAAAGTATCTCTTGATTAGCTCCTCCTTTATTACTCTCGTATTTGACAATACATTTGTGTTCTCTATCCACTGACTTTTTCGGCACAGTCAGCCAGGTGTATTTCATGTATGTGTCCTTAGTCTTCATGGTGTTTCCCTTCTGGGATTCCAGAACTGTTTTGCCATTCTTTTCTTTCCAATCTATCTCGATAACATCAGGGAAAAAGTCCTCAAGAAGACAAAGGTATGTTCCAACGTTATGGTGTTTTACTTCATCTTTTGAAGGAAGAAAAATGGTAGGCTTGGGGAAAATGTCTTCATCAGGATTTTTATCTGTGGGAGAAATGCAATAGCCATTAAAGCATTCTTAGAGAAACAGAAACATTGTGTGGTTTGGAATCGCCTAGCACATAGTTAAAAGGAAGGAAAAGTTGCCTTAGAATTAGTGCTTATGATGACCTTTCATCCACAGTGGGTTACGAGGTGCTTATTTTCTTTCTTTCTGTGGGAAAAGGGGTTCAAAAGGTTGTGTAAGTTGCCCAAGGTCACAGCTATTAAGTGGTAGAACCTGGATTAACGAGGAGTTTTGTCAAACCATACCCAGTCACTTGTTGAAAGGGAGTCTATTTCCACCCGTACTTGACAAACTATCATGGTGAACTTTTAGCTTCAAATAAGGATCCCATGCCGACTTCCGATACTGGAGTTCTTCTGCTTGATTTCTGATTTTATAGACCATTTTGTTCTCACATCTGAACCACACCAGGATTTTGAGTAGAGTGATGTTTTAAGCTGCATCTCTGAATCATTTACAATGCCTTGAAATTAGAAGCCGTTTGGCAAAATTTACAAAATTTCTATTTAAAAATTTATTGATGGGGAGCCTGGGTGGCCCAGTCAGTTAAGCGGCCGACTTCAGCTCAGGTCAAGATCTCATGGTCTGTGAGTTCGAGCCCTGCATTGGGCTCGGTGCTGGCGGCTCAGAGCCTGGAGCCCGCTTCCTAGTCTGTATCTCCCTCTCCCCCCTCCCCTGCTTGTTCTCTCTCTCTCTCTCAAAAATAATAAACATTAAAAAATCTTTTTAAATAAAAATAAATAAAAATGTATTGGTTATTTTTAGAAATGGTCTTTATTAACCTTATCAACTACTGCACTGGTTAGAATATTGTTTGCTTTAATAAATGTTCACTAAAGGCACATTTTTAACTGAACTTTCAATGTAGTCGAATGACTAAAAAGACACCATATTTTGGATCTTAGCATCTCCCCCCAAATTTAAATCTGCCCTACAAGCCTGCTTAATTTGTTGTCATACACACAATTTTCTTTGATTTTTACCTGCCAAGTCACATTATATGTAACTGCTGTAATGCTAACAGTTATGATTCCAGAGAATCTTGTACACATAATGTGAAACTATGTAAAGAAACATTAGCATTGTCAAGGCATGTCACTTGAGGGCTGGAATGTTCCTTGGCTATACATTTGATAATTAATGATTGAAATTATAAAGAGTAGACCCTTCCAATTTGATTTCCAACTGAAACATAAATGTTAATGCATTTTCTTTTGGGGCTAGTTTCTAGACAGAATGATAATTTTGTGAACAATTTCTGAAGAAAGAATTGGCCTTCTCCTTTAAGAAGAAAAGAAAAAAATATTCTTGAGAATTTCTGCCTATGTTGCAAAGCTCCTGATTTTTATACTAAATCAATAAGGAAACAATGAGCTCTATTTTATGCTATACATAGAATCAGGTCATAATGCAGTTGTTTTAAACGTGTACATCTTGTCTTCACTGCAAATAGTATTTTGTTAATTGTAACAGTAAGACAGTCTAATCATACACTTTGCTTTAAATTTTAAAAGCATATTACTTAAAACAAGACTAATTTTTCAAAGTACATGATATTTACATGATTTTTTCTTCTAGTCAATACATTAAGAAATCTAGTTTTCATGTTAGGAATTTGGGTTTTTTTTATAGGATTACTTCTGATTCATCATAGTAAAGAACTTGAAAATCAAATGATCCACTTGGAAAATTATTGTACAGGAAGACAGGATGCTTTCCTTCTGTCCCTTTTGCTCAGCTACATTCTGGAAGTTTCATTCTTTTCAGAATAGAAGGAATCTTGAACTCCCATAACTTCTCAAAGTGATAGTTAACTGAGCACTTAATAGTGTACTTGATTATATATGATGAGTGCCTGTATTTTGGGTAATTATACTACATGTTTTTTCTTCCAACATTCTTTTTTATACTTACTAAAGGTACTTTTCATGGCCACAATCATTTTACTGATCCACAAAATAAAAGCCAATTTACAAAACAAATATTTGTCTGATACATTTGTATATATTCATATTCAAAATTTTTTGAGGTAAATTGCCTGAGTTGTATATATTTTATTAGGATGAAGCAGTATGAACTCTATATAAATTTACCATTAAGCGTGGTATTTCAAAACTGCATATTAATATTGATTCCAAATTTCTGTTTATTTTTTAAATTTTTCTTTAATTAAATAATTAAAATTATTTCATATCTAAATATGATTTTCAAACTTATGACATTTCTAGGTATATTTTAAAAAACTAACTGTATGTGTAGCTATATTTCTAAGTATATTCTAACTATATTTTCCACCTTTGTTTTTCTACTATATACAAGCATGAAGCCCAAACTTGTTGAAGTTAGAGATAATATAAATTAAGGTAGAGGATTAAGATTTAAAGCACACAGAGGGACTACAAAAATAAAAAACACCCAACATTTTAATTTAATTTTGTTGTCAAGTGAGGGAAAAGTCTACTAACCAGAAACAAATATCTCTAAATTCATGTTATCTGTGTATCAGTGGACAGTGAGGTAACTTTCCATTGGAGCAGTTAGAAATACAGCCAAATCCTCGGGCAAATTTCTGCACGGTCAGTATGATTGGCTATAGGCCTCCCTCCATACAGGACACAATTTTCTCTTTAGGTGTGAAATGGGGCAATTTCTTAGGGGCACCTGAGTGGCTCAGTCAGTTAAGGGTCCAACTTTGGCTCAGGTCATGATCTCCCAGTTGGTTTGAGCCCTGCATCGCCCTCTGTGCTGACAGCTCAGAGCCTGGAGCCTGCTTCAGATTCTGTGTCTCCCTCTCTCTCTGCCCCTTCCCTGCTGGCTCTCTCTCCCTCAAAAATAAATAAACATTTTTTAAAAAAAAGGTATGGGGCCACCTCTATCCTGCACCTATCATATGTTAAACAAGGTGCCAAGTACTTTATTCACAGTCTCTCATTTAATTCTCATATGACTCCTGATGAATGTGTCCTGTTATCCCACCTGATGAATAAGGAAACTGAGGGCAGAGAGTAATCACCAAAGTTCACATAAGCAGCAAGTGGTAGGACAAGAGCTACAGGTCATCCTGGTCCAAACCCTGGGCTCTCCGACGACACCCTTTCACCGTCAGAAGAGGAAATGTGACAACTCACAAAGCTTGTCTGTCGTGATCCAGTCATTCTTGGGCCAAACCCTTTTCTGACTGTTACACACAATGTACATGAGCACTTTATGCAAGTTCACACGGACACAAAGTCAGATCCTATTACAGTATTGGCAGAATGTTGTCTATGCTGGCCTTTACTGTAAGGATTGATATTAAAATCTCTCCTAAGGTTTCCACAATGAAACATGCTATGGAAATGAGAGATTACAATTATAATCATCACCATTATGATTAGCAATTTGTTTCTGATGGCTGTGTGCTCCAACATGACATTTTAATCTCATGGGACCAAGCCTTCCCTACTAACTGGAATACAGTACTTAGGGTGATCATTGGATTTATGTAAATCAAACATGGAGACTCATTGCTTCCTTTGCACCCCACTTTCCTCTACTATGTCTTGAATTCGCTCAGCCATCATCACTGGAAATGTGCCTTTGACACACCAGCTAATAGGCAATCATGTGTCATGTCTTGTCCACTGCATTTCCAGTGTTAAGAATGTCAAAGGCAGCATTGGCTAAAGCCTAGTAATATGGGATCAGTTCAAGGAAGTGCTTCACCTGTCTTGTGCAAAGCAAATGACTCTTTTCCCACCAACAGCATAGTTTATGTGCATTCTAAGCTTTCACCAGAAATTTCTACCTCAGGCTGCCTTTCTTCCAGATCTTGCCCAAAGTTTACCTTGAATCTCCTACAGTGGGCTTTCAAGCTAAATGACTACATCAATGGCCTGTTACCTGGTCCTTCAAGTCTCCTATTGTCATGTTAGATCCCTAGACTGAATGATCCCTGACCCTGTCTGCTGATTATCACCATCTGTGAATGACATTAAATGTCATGGTGCCCACAGTAATGATGCAGTTGTAGCATGAAATGCATTTATTTAAAGACCATTTCTTCCAGTTTATAAGATGGACGTGGAAGGCAATCTGCACTATTTCACTTTCTATTCCCCCAAAAGGGCTCATGCTTTGAATGGTTTTTCCCCTAATTTTATGATAGAAAAGGCATAACATCTTTGAAACTTTGGTGTACTTCATTTTATCAGTTAACAAAAAGTATATACTCCACTACATTTTTCTCCTACTTTTGAACATAAAATGTTATCCTGTGCTTCTTTCTAGATCTTCACAGGCCTTTTTTCTCCTTTGGCTTTCCTTAGTGCTTCTGATCCTCTATTTTTATCTCATGGCCTAACTGTACGTGTTTATTTTATTTTAGGCCTTCTCAAATAGATTTTGGAAGCAGATAGTATAAATAAAGGAGAAGTCATTTGTGCATGAGAGCTGGTTTCTTTTTCTGCCCCAGACCTTGATAGTTTAGGAAGGTCTACCTCAGAGATGAATGAAAAATGAGAGATGTTTGCAAACGCTACACTGAGAGATATAGACATAACACATGTGGATTTCAAACACACTGAAACACCAGAGCATAAGGTGAAACTTTCGTTCCAACATCGTCCCTCACGAAACAGGGAGTTGCCTTATGTTTTAGTCCTGGGCAACCTTTCATATTAGAAGAGGCTCTTCTAATCCATCTAACTTTGATTCACCAATACTACTTGGCAAGATCTCCACCTGAAATAAACTCAAACTAGTTTTGGAAGAAGCATTGGTAAAAGACTATCAGAAGTTTAATGTGGGTTTACTAAATATCACTTGGGACTAAAAACTCTATGTTTCATGCTTATGATTCACATACAAGACAGAATAAATGAAAAGGATGCTTTCATCTGGTAAGTGGGTAAATTATCTCTTGCAATAAAATATCCAGGGACATCATCATCTGGGAATCCCAAAACAGATACTCAGACCCTGTGATGACTCAGAAATTTGCTCTAAAGTATATGTTTTAGATGCATGTGAAGAGTTTGAAAAAAATTTTAATGAAATGTGAGGGCAGAAATAAGCAATATATCTCAAATGATATTTTTAATGATATAATTTTGAATCTGTAGGTATAATCTTATGTAGGACCAGAATGCTGCTTTTCAATTTATGAATTCATTTGTGCCTATGATCACAACCACTAAGGAAACCAAAATATATCATTACATTTCATGATTCCAATGTCTTACCAACATTGCAAAAATTCTTTGAAACCTTGTAGTTGATTAGATCTAGCAGTCTAGAAATATCTCTGGGAAGTATTCTCCCTCATCAATGCAAAATTTCATCTCTAAGGCTAATGAGGAATGAACACATTTACTAGCCTGAATTTAGAAAAAAAACCAAACTCAGCTTATGACCTTCATGAATATGTTTGCACAGTTAAATGTGTCCAGACCTGATGAATAACCATGTGACAAAATGACAGGTTTCATAATTTGTTGTTATTTCTTTTCCATTCACTATTTTTAGA
Source organism: Mungos mungo (assembly GCA_004023785.1). Lineage (NCBI taxonomy): Eukaryota > Metazoa > Chordata > Mammalia > Carnivora > Herpestidae > Mungos > Mungos mungo. The sequence goes on from PISW01008003.1 coordinate 17,287, forward strand.
ATTAATAAATAAAATATACAAATTTCCTTACGAACCTTTCATCACAGAAACCCCACAGGGACCTAACACCCTCAGCCCTCAGGGTCCCCCAGTTGCTCCAGCAAGTTAGCTCCTTGTCAATGTCCATGCAGCTCAGGGGCACCTGCCCCCAAGGACGGGGACACAGTCACCTACCTCTCCAAGGATCCGGCTGCTACTTGTGACCAAACTGGGTCCGAATCCTAGAATTCTGAGGCAGCACCAGCACCTCGCTGCCGCCACCCCTGCATCTCCTGCCTCCCCTCCCTACGTTACAGGAAAGAATGAAAGGATATTTACCTGTAGTCCTGAGCAGTGTGCCAGGACCGAACACTTTGTGACCCCACCAGACATACTGCTTGTAGTCACTACTCCACTCCTTCCCACTGCCTGAAAAGCTTTTACAGAAATCTCCCTTTGTGCAGCCTTTTAAAAAGGTTCCCATGTATTTTCAATATTTATATAAATATTTCATAAAGGGCTCAACTACCATTAAGTGAAGATGAATCTCAAACAAAATCACATTAGAGATGAGCGTAGTCAAGAATGGATGAACTGACCCCTCTTTGCCTGGGCAGCTTGGTTCCATCTTGTCTTTCCATCTTGCTCACATGTGCTGAAGAGTGTGATTTCACCTTTTCTCAACATTTTCCTGAATCTTCTAAATCTCTTTTCATTAAAGGTTTTCATGTATCATATCAATTCTTTTCCTAGAGTGTAATTTACAGACACTTCTTCTATAATTTTCAAAAAGGAACAAAAATAGAAATAATAATTTTTAGTATATAATAAATAAATGTTCCAAGTGTTATAGTTTTCTTCTTTATGTCTACGTATTGAAGGGTGGGTGTCTGGTTTGTTTATAAAGAAGTTTTTTCCAGAATCCCATTCCCACGGATAGTAGACCAGATGAGTTGTTTGATGAGCACTTAACTTATCTGTTGCTGAAAGACTGCTCCTTCGAACTTGAAGTTACCCTTAACAGTTTCCAGGGTGTTGATTTAAAATCTGAGGATCCTATTTGGTTTCGTCTCTCTGCTGCTGTCCCAGTGGGAGCAGAAAGGCAGCTGTGAGTCCTACACTGAGTCCTGCCTGTAGTTCACCTGCCCCGGCTCTTCTGCCGGATTCAGTGTTTCCAGAGAATTTGCTGCTGATACGGAAAGAAGATTGAATGCAATGTGGTCAATAGGGCTTGTCATTTTATAGAAATACCCTAAGAATCACACTGTGAGCATTTAGTAAATGTATATTCAACATGGCTTACTTAATCAGTTAGGGGGAAGAAAAGCAGTTTTAGTGCCATTAGAAGCAGAAGCATAGTTTTTCACATGAGGAGTCATACACACAATGAACTACTATTAGTTAAGCATTCAGCTAAAGAGTCAGTTTAAAAATTCAGGCTACAGAGAGTAAATATTCAGAATTAAAAATACAGCTTGATGTTTCTAATACCATATAATGGTTTAGACCATGCTCCACAAAACAAGTCTCTGTTGGCTCCCAAATTTTGCCACAGTAACTAGCCATGTGAATTTAGGCAATTAACTGAACTTCCCTAAACTTCAGTTTCCCCAACAGTGAAATTAAAATAAGAGGATCTCCTGTACAGGGTATTGAGGGTTGAGATCAGGCACTGTAACTAGGCAGCATGGTATCTGGCTCTTAATAAATATTAGCTAATATTATTATTCTCCTTCCTCAGATGGTTTGGGGCCCTTTATCAAGTATTCCACTAAACACAATGTATGGATTTTATAAGCAATAAGTATTTATTACACAAATTAAGAAAGCAAAAGAGCTCATGAATCCAAGACATTCTGTGTCTCTGGTAGCGACAGGCTGAAAACAGGGGGCCCAACAAGCCACAATCTAGAATACTTACCACTAGAGGAGGAGGTAGGATCTGCTATAAGAAAAACAATGGAGTCTTTTACCTGTTTATCAATAATGTCCTCCAGTCTAATTTAAGCCACGTGCTAGTGTGAAGGCTGGGATCTCACAAAGTCACAGAGTCAAACCTGTAAGAGAACCTTCTCTATTACCAACCTTCAACTCCTTTCTCATTTGAACAATAATACTAAATTCCAGCAGGCACAATAGCCTCTCTCTCTCTCTCTCTCTCTCTCTCTCTCTCTCTCTCTCTCTCTCTCTCTCTCTCATCCTCCCATTTCAGTTTGAGTAAGTTCTGGTGTCTTACATTTATCTTAACTAAAGATAAATGCTTATCAGAGCTTTTTCATTTCTGTTACTGTGTTTTTTGTATTCTTCCATTTCCTTTGGTTCTTTCCCATAATTTGTATTTGGGGCTTTCCATATTTTGTGCTGAATTTTCCTCTATGATCTTGCATGTTGTCTAACTTTCCTATTAGTTTAGAGTCTTTAACACATTAATCACAATGATTTAAGTTCTCTGATGGTGCCAACATCTCTGTCATGTCCTAGTCTGGTTCTGGTGGCAGCTTTGTGAACCCACACTGTGTTACCTCTTGACTTGCCGTGTGTCTCTGAGATTTTGGTTGGCTGCTGGCCATGCTGTGAAGTAGAGTAGATACTGAGGTAAATGTATTTTGTGTTTGAAGATGAGCACACGTTTTCTACTTGGCCTTTAGTATGGAAGTTTGGGTTAACTAGTCGGGAATTGGACTGAATTTGGAGTTGGTTGTTACTAACCTGATGGGTTGAAATGTGCTGTCAGAGTTCAGACACTTAATAATTCTCCGGTGTATTTGGTATTTCTCTCTTCACTGGTCTTTGAGTCTTCTCTTTGCTCTGCTCCCCAGAGAAAGTCTGTCTCATGAAGCTCTCTCAGCTCTATTCCATGGTTACTTTTCCACAAAGTTTGCTAACATAGGGGTGAAAGGTCAGGAAAGGACACATTCTCTGATATTTTTATTAAGTCTCAATGTTAAGCGATACAGTGAGTTAGGTCTTAAGATCATGGCCTTCACAATATTCCTATGTATTCTATCCCTATCTATGCCTATTTTCTGGAGACAGAACATTTTCAATTCGTGTCCCGCGCCCCCAGGAGCAGTTAGGTACCCACCTACTTCAGGCCGTGGGTTTGATGCCATCCTTCTGCAGATGACGTGCTGTTACTTTTGGACATAAGGGAGAGGTTCTGGGCAAAAGTTTCGGTGGTCGTCTCCTGTGCCTTCCTTTAATTGCACCAGGATTCCACCAGCACCTCCCTTGCAGATGAAGTCACCCTTTGTCTGCAGTGGTGACAGGATGGATCAGATCTGGGTGGATTTCAGCAGTGTTGTTCCCCTCCTACAGCACCCAGAGGAAGACTTTCTCTGGATTGTCCTTGACCTTCCCTGAGAACTTTGTGGGCTTTCTGGAGGAGAAACTTTAAGTGCTAGGAAATACCCTGCTTATTGTCCCAATGACTCACACTCTTCCACTAGTCTATACTCAGCTCTTATTATTTTATTCACAAATTCTACTTGACTCTTGTGACCAACTGTTTGACAACATCTATCTGTTTAAGGTGAGCAAATGCTCACATCCTGTTTCTCCCTGCAAGTGCCTGTCTTTCTCCAGTGTTTGAGTAAGTTACTTACCCTGCAACCTTACTTCTCCAATGGGCTCAGAGGGTTCAAAGTCATTAAATTTCAGTTTTTCCTGTTTTTTGGACATTGTTAGAAAATGGGAGCTATGCTATTTCTAGCTCTCTACATCTCTGAGAACATGCAAGTCCCCTTTCCAATGTTTTTGGTATTTCTTTACAATAAAATCCTATCAAAACCAGTGGAGAAGTAAGTTTCAGATGACTTCAACCCAAATTCCTATTATTTCTCTTTCCCATTTTTAATAGGGTTGTGATATTTCTTTCACAGAAGTCTTTTCTGGACACCAGTGTTTGCTCTGTCTTTCAGAAATACTTTATTTTAATCTATGGCTTTTCTTTCCATTTTTCTGAAAATTTTTATTTTCCTTTTTTTTATTATTGCAAAGAGCAGGAATGTTCATTTGAATAAGTGCAGTTTATCACTTTTATGATCTTTTATTATCTTGCTTTGGTGTCCTATGTGAAAAAATCTTTCTCTAGTCCAAGATAATGAAGATTTTCTCCTATATTTTCAACTAGAATTTTTATTTTTAAGTTATACATTTATGCCTAGAAGATATTTTTAATTAGTTTGTGTGAATGGTGTTTTGTAATAAGTTTTTTTATGCAGATGAACAATTGTTACAATACCATTTGTTGAAAAGTGTACTCTTGGTTCATTAGACTTCCTTGGCACTCTGTTAGAAATTAGATAACCATTTATGTGTTGTCCTATTTCTGGATTCTGCTCTTCTTATTCATGCATCTTGGCTTTCACCCAAGCCCCACTGTCTTGATCACTGAGTTTTAATAGTAAATGTTAAATCTCCTTTTAAAACATATTGCAATGGTGTGCTGTTTGCCTTCTTATATTTATTTTGCAACCAGCATTAGTGATTTATATGAAAAGTCCTTTTGGGATTATCATTGTGATTACATTGAATCTACTTATCTGTCTGGGGAACATTTGACATCTTGAATATATTAAGTCTTCAAATCTATGGACATGGTATACCTCCCCATTTATTTAGTCTTTCTTTGAGTTCCCTCATTAAAGTTTTGTTGTTTTCAGCATATGAATCTTTCATATTCTTAAATAAAGTTTTCTGTATGTATTATATAGGTTGTTATTATGGTTACTATTATAAATGGTGCTGTTTTTAAAATTCTTAATTGTGAATTGCTAGGATATAAATTACAATTGACCTTCGTCTCACATCTATTTTACAGCTATATAGTCCACCATTGCGTGCATGTGTCATCATTTATTCAACCATTTTCCTATGTCTGGATATTCATATAATTTGCAACATTTTGCGGTTACCCAATGAATGTTTTGCTTGTATATTTTCATAGTGTTGAAATTGTGCCTTCATAGTAAATGTCTAACAGTGTTTTTGCTGGGTTGAAAGGGAAATGCATATGAACTTTTTTTAGACATTCCCAAATTCCCCTACAGAATGGTTATATTTTGCATCCTTTCAGATATAATATCTATTATCTCCCACAGTTTCACCAACACAGAATATTATCCAATTTTGATTCTTGCCAGTCTCACGAGTAAGAGATGTTATCTCAATGTGGTTTTGATTAATTTTTATCTTATTATAAGTGAAGTTGAGTCACTATGTAGAAGTGTCAGAGCCATGTGTATGCTTTTTTTTTTTCTGATTGTCTTTTCAGGTCCTTTGCCATTTTCCAGCAGGATGTTTTAAATGTTTTAGTTCCATTTTTAAAATGTATTTTTATTTTGGGAAAAGTTGATCATTACCTGCTCTCCAGGTTGCAAGTATTTCCTCATAGTCTGTCATTTGTCCTTTGATTCAGCTTGTCCTACTTTTTGCCATGCAAGCTTTGTCTTCATGTTCATGTAGTAAAATGTATCACTACTTTCTGTTTTTATATCTTGAATTTTAGTCATAGTTACAAATTCATTCTCTTCCTCTTTCTTGCACGAGACAGGCTGCTCATTTTTTTTCTGTACAGGATCAGATAACAAATATTTTATTTGCGGTTTTGGCTGTAACGTCTCTGTTGTGATTCATTATATCTACCATTGTACTTCTAAGCAGTCATAGACAGGAAATGAGAAGGCATGGCTGTGTTTCAGGAATGTCAGCAGCAGGTGTTGTATTAGAGATGTCTGAAAGGAAAAACATTTTATTTTCACTTATTTCTATTATTTAAAATAGGACAGAAAAGAAACAAAGTTTATAGTTTTTATTTCATATTTTGTTATATTACTTTCAAACATGCCATAATAACCCACATAAGCAATGTAATGCTGCAACATAGTGAACATGAAACACGCTCCAAGCACTTGCAAGAACACTATATGTATTACTTAAGTTACTCTCAACAGTTCCTTTGGGTGAATATAGTTATATGTTCCATTTTCAAATGAGGAAAATGAATCAAAGATATGTTAAACAATTCCTCCAGAGTAAGACAATTAATATGGGGAGGGGGGTTATGTAACAAAGGATAACTGAGGTAACACTGAGAAACAGAGAAACATAAAATAATAATAAATGTCATTCCACTGTATATCATTCTAGGGCAGTGATTGAAAAATGTGTTCTGTAGAGGACCAAATGGCACACTTTAGAGTTTGTGAGTCTCTGTGGAAACTATTCAACTCTGCCATGTGGTGTAAAAGCAGCTACAGACAATTTGTAAGAATAGAGTCAAGGTTGTGTTTCATTTAAACTCTCTTTGCAGAACTGTGGATTGCCCTGTCTCAGCCTCGTTGGCAGAGTCCCTGTTCCATGGTAACTACTATCGGATTAGGGTTCATAGTAGCCTTTTAGTGTTTGTTTGTTTTCAGGGTGTCACAGAGTAGTAATAGTATCAGATAAGAAAATGTAAATATAAAACCATTTTAAGTGTCATAAATAGAGTAATGTTTGAAAATGTTATCAAAACTGTCTCATTAGGAAATGTAAAAATCAATAAAATATTGACTGCAGCAGTGTGAAAATACTGACTCCACCTCAGACCATCCATCTTGACCAAGTCCTCTCCTGGGGCTACGTGTCCTGGGCCCTTTGCAGCTTAAGATGCAAATCTTAGGAATTCCTGCTAAGGCCCATTTGTGGGGAGCCTTGCTCTGGCCCTCAGGATATTTGTAAATTTTATTTATGATTTCTTAATAAAACGTGTTTCTAACAGCTACATAATAACTTGTCTCTTCAAAGGCACATAATAAGGTGCTCTTTTCCCTTGTGTTCATGTCTATAGTGTTTCATGGCTGTGCGTGTTGAAAAGACAGGGTGGCTCTGTCTCCTGAGATCAGTCCCCATGTGGACATTGCAATCCACTTCTGCACTGCTCTTCTGAGGATTAAATGAAATAAATTGTTTAGGTATTTAGGACAGATACTGTTAGAAGCTTAATCCCTCTTTTCATTCTCTTTTCCCTGAAAGGGCTCATGTTGTTAACTCCATTCAAGGGTCTTCTTACTTTTGTTTCTGTAGACATGTTAGGGAACAGGTGAGGTCCTGTTGAGACCCAGGCCCAGAGCTTCCTCCCCCTGGGGTCTTACCCTCCTAGTCAGGAATCACAATGGACAGAGGATGGGACACAAGATCCCGAGTTTGCCCCTGAGAAGGTTCTGGCTGCTGTGGAGGAATTCGTTCCACTCTCACAGCACCTCTGTCCTTAACAGAACCACCTGATCCTGAGGATGAGAAACAGAGCATGAATGCATTGTCATTATGTCAGGGCTAGAGTTAAAGCTCCGGCATGGGCATGGCAATTATATGGTTAAATATCTAAGTTACCAAAACTACCAAAATTTTCTGATGTAAGGGTTTAACCTCAACATTTGAAACGGACTCTAAGGAGGTGGGAGAGGAGGTTTTATAATTTCACACATTACATGTTGTGTATCACTACCTGTTGAAAACTCACAACCAGCCAGCTTCTGATCACAGAACTCAATTCTCAATCATTATTTTTAATTGTATTAGTTTGCGAAGAACTTTACCTTTTTCATTTACATATAAAAGGAGTATGTATTATCCTTCTTTTTAGCCATCTGTTCATTATTCAGGATTTATAGTTTTCTTGCAGAACCTTGGAGAGCCTGGTCTTGGTGGCATACCCCCACTATTCTGCACCTAGAACCTCTAGGGAAACTCTATGTTCCCAGTTTGCCAGGCTTGCCTGCCAATCTATACATAGGAGACTTGGAAATTTAGAAAATAAAAGCTTTTATTTTCATTTGACTCTGACGTTCAAACTCACGGACTCATGATTATTTGACAAAATGGGCTTGTTCTGGGCGCAGATGCCACCCACTTTCCTGGGAGCTATTTCTCATGGTTTTCCTTAAACAGAGGAAGGGCTTCAGGTGACATGATGTATGTCTGAGAAGAAAACTTCCAGTTATAAATTTCCAAAACATTATCCTCTAGCACATTTTGATAATCTACCGAAGTCCGGCGATGAGGTTTTAAGTATTCTCCATGTAGTTGACCCATGATATTTTCCGCTAAAGCAAGTTCACAAAACAGAGAAGATATATGATTTTTTATAGTCTTTTCTGCTCCACCAGCAGATTGGGATCTGAGACAGACTGAAAAGTAAATTCTTCCAGATGTGTGGCCACTGTGACTCAGTAGCCATGGTTTCATGAGTGACCTTCATACGGTCCTGACCAGGCTCTGCTGGGCTGGGCAGCAAGTCTGGGACAACCCATATTTGCTCACAAATGCCAGAGAATATTCCTCTAAAGTTAACAAACACAAAGAAAATTCAAAATAGTCCAAGAATGCAGTGAAACAGCATGGACTATTTGTGTGGAAATATTTCTGTTTCTCTCCAAGCGTCAGTTCCTCCACGTGTGAAGAGGTGTATTTGCAGGATTTTTGTGATGATCACTGAGAACCTGTACAGATGCAACATCCGTCACAATATGTGACAGCCAATGGAGCTAAATAGATAAGAAATTAACACCTGTGCATTGAGCTTTTCACAATTACTGAAAATCTCGGTACACCTTAATTCTCTCTGAAAAAATCAGATCATTTCGACATATACAGTCTCCAAATAGGAATCCAAGTCAATAGGAAATGATGTCAACCCAGACACCTGAGGCAGGGTTAGGGACATCTGTGTGGGTACATTGTAGCCACCAGACTCCCTTTCCTCTTTCTTCTGATGACGAGGCATCACATAATAAGAAGTATATAAAATGCTTCACGCAGTGCCTAGGACATAAGGAGTTCTCAGGAAAAAAATAACTATTATTAAAATCTTATCAGAATAACATTATATTTATTAATTTTCAAAAAGCACCTAATTCTTTTTCTTGGTCGAGCAAAAAGAAGCCATCAAAGAAATCTGTTGATCTGTGGGCTACAGATGCTAATTCTACCACTCTCAGAATATAACTGCAGATTTTGGGTAATCACTCTGTAACTTGACCTTAGAAGTTAAAATAAAATAAAGACAACAGAACTACAGTAGATTGGAATGATCAGTTTTTGGTTGAAACAGTTCTATGTCAACTTAAAGGTGGCAGGTAAGTAGAGGGAGGAAGGACAGAAATGATAGATCAATTATAACAAAGGTGAGAGGCTGGTGTGTTGTTGACACTGTGAAAGTGGCAGACAATTCTCTAGTCTCTTTTCAAAAGATTTGAGACTGTTTCACTGCTGTACACTTGTTTATTCTATTACAGGACATCAGGAACACAAACTTGGATTCATCATAAAATTGTTTCCAAAAGCACTATAATCATTTATCTACACAGATGTCTCCCTCAGTTACTTATTTTGTTCTCCTTACATATTGATGATTTACTTAATAACTCGACAAATACCTGGGAATCTCTGATGTAACTGAAGACTGAAAGAGTGACAAATAATCTACATGCTCCTCCCTGCTAAGTTTATCAACTAGAGAAGCACATCCTGTTCTGTTAGAGGTGGGACTGTGGTGGTTTTGTGGAAAGTGAAATGAAAGGAACTACATAAAATCTCCTGAGTCTTCAACTTGTTTTATTTATTTGGAGGCAAATATAACCTACTTACTTGACTGTCTGTTGAATTCATTCTTATGCTCCTCCAGATGGACTGTCTATCTTTCCTTTCCTGGCCCTGGGCATTACGAGGCAAATCCTTATGGGCTGCATGGATCATCTTACTTATTCTCTGGTTGCTGTTTGGAATCAGTCAGTGGAAGCAGCAGCAAGAGGCTGGGAAGTGGGAGCAGAGTGAGCTCAGGGCTCCCTCCCAAAGGGGGTCTGCATCCTCGCAGGGCACAGGTAGTGCCATCTACCACAGAGACTGAGGCTTATGCTCAGGAAAAACAGGTGCAGGTGGAAGTGACCATTTCCTTTTATACCAATGAAGCCACTGGAGGAGTTTGTGTCTTCTCCCCCACAGGTCTGAATCCAAAAGCTTGGACATCTAGTGCCCAAGAAAAAATTCATTTTTTATGGTACATGGTGATGCTTCTTTGAACTTCAACTCCCATTGACCAACATTCCATGGAAATCAGAGCAAAAATGCCCATTAGTGTACTCACTAGGGATTGGGGCCCAGAGCAGGGGGAAGAAGCATTGCGTGTTGATGAAACATGGAAGGAAACAGTTTTCACAGAATCCACCCTTTGTGCCCAAACTTGTCCTGTTATGGGAGAGAAATCTGTATTCCTCCAAGAGGTGACACATAGAGTCCTACTTGAAAGACTATCATCTGCTCAGTCTACAGATGAAGAACAGGTGAGGGCAATTTTCTGGCAACCTTCCATGTTTGCAGGCAATAAGAGTGCCAAACAATGTTGCTGAAAGAAACTATGGTCATGTGCAATGGTGTGTGCCTGTCTGCTGGGAACCATCTCACTCCTGCTTCTGCGTCTGGACAAAAGTGACATAAAGAAACCAAGGAAAGGGGCACCTGGGTGGCTCAGTCGGTTAAGTGTCTGTCTTTGGCTCAGGTCATGATCTCACGATTCGTGGGTTCGAGCCCCACGTCAGGCTGTGCTGACAGCTAGCTCAGAGCCTGGAGCTTGATTCAGATTCTGTATTTCCCTCTCTCTCTGATCCTCTCCTGCTCACACTATCTCTCTCTGTCTCTCAAAAATAAATAAAAGACATTAAAAAATTAAAAAAAAAAAAGAAACCAAGGAAGTTACAGATAGTGTTAATAAGAACACTGAGTATTTGGGCCAGTCTCTGTAGAACCTGGTGTCTGTCTTATGTGGAGGAAAAGACATACTCAGCCCAAGTACCTACTCAGATGCTCCAAGAATGGACCTGGTTTCTAAGTAGGCCAGTGGAGTCAGTGGGAATCAGAAGAGAAAACGGGATTTTGTTTTGTAAAAGAAGCAAAGGTTGTTAGAGAAGAGGGGAGAAACGTGATCAAGACAGAGCCTCTTTCAGGTCTTTCTAACCATCAGATTTCACATGCTGTGTCTAAGTGCTCAATGATATGTAAGACTTTTAATATTAAGTACCATGTGAATTCTTTTTTAAAATGCATTTTAAAATAAAATTCAAAATCAATACAAGTTTGCTATGTGACAAATTAGGGTATAGAAATGACATAGTAAAAACTATCTTGATCCCAATGTTTAGAAGTGACCCCTCCAAAGTTGTGCCCTTTCCTCTATCCGGGGCTAAATCCCAGAACCCATTTTTGGGGTGAAACATAAAAAAATACTCCAAAAAATAGTCAACATGGAGTTCCAGGTGTGCCTAGAAATTTTTAGAATTGTGATTTCTAGGACGTGACTCTGATGACACCGACATGATGTTTCCACAGCACTGGTGGGTGTGATCAGTAGGTATTTGATAATATAACCATGAAAATTGTGATATCTTGAGGTGTCCTTTAACTCTGTTCAGCACTAATTTGATATTATAATATTGCTTCTATTACTCAAAAGCATTGCATCTCACCCACCTCAGGAAGGAAACAAATGAGTTGAGCCCAAATCATCACAGTATTTCATGTAGCCATCTATGCAAAGTCTCCTACCCATGAGGGACTGTGAGCCCGTCAATAACATTCATTGTGAATCTTACTTCAACGGAGATATAGCCCCTACTGTACTCGGCCTTGTACACTCCAAAAAGATATTTTTAGTATTTTTATGAATCAGTGTTTTAAACAATCCTGCAATTAGAAATCTTTTCTTAAGGCAGGGTTGGTTGGCCTCTGGTTGATTGCCCTTTCCTAAGTGTGGCCAAAGTGTCCTTGGTGACACTCTTTTTAGCCAAAAGGAGAAGGGCAGGAGGAGGAAATGACTCCAAATATGGACTTGTTTGTCCCTCCAGATCGAGGTTGTTTTCTCCATGCACAAGGCCACTGTCCTCTCCGCTGTAACTCAAAGACACAATGGGACCATGTGGAAAACTGTGATTGACATGGACTTGGGATGACTTCTCATGAGAGTGTCTTCATACTTAGCTAATTTCTCTCTAACTAAACTACAATAGTCACCTCTCAGAGTCACCCTCTGTGGAGTAGGGCCTGAGAAGCTGCAACAAGAGGAAAGAATGCAGTTGTATTAGGACAATGAGGAAGATAATGAAGGAACAACCCCTAAAGAGCAGAAGTAAGTTTCTGCTCCTCATCCCTCCCCTTCCTGTACAGCTGGGGGTCTTAACCTTGACCCAGGACTTCAGGTGGTTCGGTATTTCATAAATCTTCTACTGGAAAGTCGGAAGCTCAGCAAGGTAGAGGAGGAATTAATGAATCTGAGGGATCAATGTACTTCAGATCATTTAGAGTTTCCTTTCATTAATCATTTTTACCAATGCTATTCAGTTATACATAAAATTGAATTTTCAATTTAAAATGCATTTAATTCAACTGAGATCTCCTCAGAGAGCTTTATCTTCTTCCCCACACAGAGCAGCAGTTTTCCTGTTTGGGGTTGGAGGAGCTGTAACATAAGTCCTCTTTTCTTTTTTTCTCTTTTCTTTTCTCTTCTCTTCTCTTCTTTTTTCTTTTCTCTTCTCTCCTCTTCTTTTCTTTTCTCCTCTTCTCTTTTACTTTCTTTCTTTTTCTTTTTTTTGGCAAGAAGTTCACTAACTTTATAAGAAGATATGAACATGGTGATCTTATTGGTATAATTTTGCTTTAATAACAGAAATCAGTCACACAATTGCAGCAGTTTTTCTCCCTATTTTACAGACGAGAGAACAGAGGTCAGGGAGGCTGGTCCCCAAATCCCATGTGGAGTCACTTTCTAGGAGAAGCAGAAGGCGGAGGGCCCGGGGTCTCATCCTGGACTCACAGGTCCACCTGCCCTGAGGTCATCTCCCCCACAGGGGAGGGGGCCCCTGGCCGGCCAGGGGAGGAGGGGCTGAGAAGTCAGCCACACTGCTGCCTGGGCTTCTGGTCACGGAGTCTCTCACTGCACAGCCACCAGGAGTGGGCGGGGCAGCAGTGCAGAGACTGGGGTCAGAGCTGACTTCCAGCTCTAGCTGCATCCCTTCTGCAGGGAGTCCCCAGAGGGTCTCTCAGCCTTGAAATTATTTGCATGATATATTATCCCCCCATTCCTCATTGGAGATGGTCAGATTCTTAAACCTCCAGTGTGTCACTGCTCTGTTCAATAGAAATAAGTGTAAGTCACAATTTGAGACAAAAATTAAAGGTTTTGTAACAGCTACCAAAAAAAGAAAAAGGTGAAAGAAACAAATACATTTCTAGGAATAATTTTATTTAGTGAATAATATCCTAAAAGTATTTTAATATGCAATCAATATAGAAATTATTAAGAAGATATGTCATCTTTTTTAATAGTGTGCAGAGTATGACCTGTATGCTACCTCCACAGCCCATCTCTGCGTGGACTAGTGCACTGGCTCCCTTTCAAGTGCTCAGTAGCCACACGTGACTGGTGCCTAGTGCTGGTGGCTCCTGCACCGAGCAGCTCAGATTCTGCTCCAGATGCTTCAGAAGCTCCGCCCTGGACCATCTTGAGACAAGTGCCTCAGGACAGGACAGCTCCTTCGATCTGCACCAGCCTGTGAGCCAGGGGCTCCTTAGACTCCTGGGGTACGTGCAGTGGACCCACGGAGTGGGTATCCTCCAGTATTCATGGCACTGTCAGTTGACCCAGGAAACCCCAGGGACCCAGCACCCATGGAAGGTCCAGGACTGGAGCACTCTGGGAGAGGGAGACTTTTTGCTCAGGGACCTGAGCTTCGCATAAGGCTGTGCTCTGGTACTCCCAGACAGCGCAGTAGTACACGCCCTCGTCACGCTTCTCCAGCTTCAGCAGCAACAGGTAACAGCTTTTGCTATCCCTGCCTTTCTTGGCTTGGACCTTGTCTGTTTTCAAGCCTCCATCTCTATAAACAGACGATGTGGACATATCCAGCATGAGGATCCTCTTGGGGGTGGTACCCTCTTGGTGGCGGTACCAGTGTATGTAGTCGACCGAGGTGCTGGCTGTGCAGGACAGCGAGGCCCAGCTGCCCAGGCGCCCCACGACCACAGTCGGCTGCTTCAGACTGAGCGCTCCCACTCCACCTGCAAGGGGGACAGCGGTGAGTCAGGGAAGGATAGGAGCCTCAGGTCGCCCTGTGCCCCCTGCACTTCGGAAGGAGTCAGGACTTACCGGGAAATAGGAGGGCGCACAGGAAGGCGAGGGGACCCAGCATGGTTCTGCTTCCCACCTGCTGGAGAGCAGCCCAGGGGACCTCCCAGCTGCGCCTGCTGCAAGGAGACTGACTGGGTGGGGGGCAGCGGGCAGGTTGGGGTCTGAGCTCTGCTCTCCTGAGAAGCCTCCTGGTGAGAGAGAGAGAGAGAGAGAGAGAGAGAGAGAGAGAGAGAGAGAGAGAGGCTGGCTGGAGGGAGGGGCCAGAGGGCAGGGACAGTTCTAACCACAAGGGAGGAAAAGAACCCCCAATGGTCAGGGTGCCGAGACTACGGAAGAGCTTTGGTGCAATAAAAACACCACTAATAATAGCAATCCTTGATTTGCCATGGACTATGGAGCACCGCACTAATAGGTTTCTGCTCAGTATCTCCTCCAAGGCTGCATGCCTAATTGGGCTTCGGTGGGATGTTAGCCGGATCTGGCTGCAGACAAATCTCAAGCCTCAAATGGCCACTTAGTACTAACAGAGCAATGGGTGTGCACCTGCTTGGGAGACAGGGACGAGCACGGGGCAGTAGTCCCTCCCAAAAAGGCCTGTGGGCCCCTGAGCTGGCACTGGAGCATTTTCCCCAAGGCGCCATCGGAAGATTCAATGCCCTCACATAGCAGGATAGCTGTGTAGTTGAGGGTGAGCTAGTTCTCCCCCTTCTCCTCATCTGTCCAAAGGGACCTCGTTAGTTTTCAGGCCTGTCCCTGATGCATGGACACTGCTCAGGAAATGTTGGGGTTTGGTATTTCACCTCCAAACTGGACTGGGTGCAGTCAATGACTTCTGGGGTCCTCAGAGTGTAGAATTATAGGGAATATTACAGTTTTGGAAAATCAGGGGTGTGTGTATGTGTGTGTGTGGCCAAAGGCAGGAGCCTGCATTGACCCAGTGGTGGTGCACAGCGGGGTCAGGACCACGTCCTGCAGTCCCAGGTCAGATCCTCAGAAATGGTAAAGGCTGGACCTTGTGAAGGGTCAGCTGAGGAATGCATCTGAAATGAAGCTTTGAGAAATAAAAGAAGTAATGACTTCTGACTGAAATGAAGGCTCCTTTTCAAGGACTCCTGGGAACAGCTATGGTGATTACCTATGCTAAGTACAGCCTGACAGCCTGGAGGGAGAGGGCAGTGAGGAGGGCCAGGAAGGGGACTTGGCTGGGCTGCAGGGTTGGGTCCTTCAGCACCCATGACCAGACCCAGCTCCTGAGCTCCTCCTCCTGGTGACAACTAGACGGCTGACATGCTGAGCTGTAACCAGGATTCAAGGCTCAAGGGTCCCCAGATGCAGGCTTTGAGGTTGTGCTGAGTGGGTGAGGTGTTGACTACAATACTCTGCTAAAAGAATATTCCAGGCCATTATTCAGACCCTCAGCAGGTGTCTAGGGCAGCGGTGCTAAGGTGTTAAGTGGAAAAGAGAGTGACAGTGGGGGTGGACATCCGCACAGGAAAACAACAGGTAGAAAGAGTCTCAACATAGAAGGTGAGCAATGTGGGTGGTGAGAAACATGGTGAAATTTTTTCTTCTTGCTTTCTCTGTTTTCTAGATTTTTACCGATATGAAAATCTTACTTTGGGGGAGAAAATCCACAACCTTCTATTCTTTTATGAAAACAAATCTTATTTCACATTGTCAGCATTCAAAAGTCTGTTTCTCTCAAGGACTTTTACAATTTTTGTTCAAATATTGCTCAAATTAAAGGCTCAGGAACTGTGGCCATGCCCCTCCTTAGTGTTTAATGAAGTCTGTCCCCAACCTCCAGACAAATACTCTCTTGCTGTGTCACAGGACAAAAATAGAACAGTTTAGTTTGTAGAGTGTGATGTCCTTTATTGAAGGAAGAAGAATCCAGGGATTGGGGAGCTCAGTGCCTCACAAGCAGTGGAATATTGTTCCCTGGGGATTTTTGGCAAAGGGACTTTTGTAGAGCCTTAGAAGCAGAAAATAGCAAACAGGCAGGATGACGTGGGGGTCAGGGATTTCCCTACAAGGCCAGCAGGTCATTGAGGGAATAAGGAGAGAGCATCTGGCTCAGGGGGACTGGCCGGGGTTGCGTATCTGATCGTGTTCAGAACAGGGAAATCATTACAGAATCCTGGTGTCTGGGCACTGGCTGGCTTAAATACACGGTTTCTGGTCAAGGGCAGCAATCACAGGGACAGGAAAGGGCCTACATTTCTGTTTGCTGACTTGGCCCCTGGGCAGGAGGGGCCCCATCCCAGGCCTGGAAATGTATGTCAGCGGGTGACCGTTGTTTACCTTCCTCCACCTCTCTTCCTGCAGTGGTGTGTCCCTGCTCCTCTCTAAGGGGCACTACAAGGTCATATTTGCATAATTTCCATTAAAGGGGGAAATATTTCGAACAGGACAAAAGTGTATGTAGCCTCATAGAGTGTTTGGAGGGTTCTGATCAGGACCCCCCTGTCTCCAGGAAGAGAGAAATTAGGCTGCACTTGAGGAGCAGAACTTCCTGTCCCCCCAGGTCATCCCGAGTCTGCATAAATGAAACTTCTCTGATGGCCCCAGACCTCAGCACCAGGGGAGAGGCGGGTGGGTCACAGCAGGTCTGGACACAGGCCGACCTTGTGCAGAGGGCCAGGTGCTGAGGCTTGGACCTTCTCCGTGAGGCTTGAGAGGCCGGCGTTCTCTCCTCACCAGGGACAGCTCCCTCCGACCAGCACGGAGTCTGAGATCTAGTCCAGTTTGACTGCTTCACTTAGTCAAGTGGAATAAAAGGAATGCAGACATGATGTCAACTTTTAGTGGACCAGACAAACCGAGAAAACCCAGAAGAGGAAAGACATGGATATATTTTGAAGAGTGGACTGTCCATAGCATATTCTTTCTTTTACCTTCAATTTACAGGTTCATAACACTTTGTGTTGAATGCACACTTTTTCTTATATTTCTTTTTTATTAGGTTAGTAACCTCATTTTTAAAACTAATTCATAAGTACCATCTCGACATTCACATATTACCGCAGAATCAGAGAAGCTTAGACACTTAAAGATGAAAAGGAAAGCCTTCATTCCAGAAGCCAAAGATCTTCATCTTTAAAGATGAGAAAATAGAAAAGGCAGGTGATTCATTCAATATTACAGAACATGAGAAGCTGAGGCAGGATTCGAACACCCGCTTCCTCCTCTCTACTGTGAGCACCTCTCATTGAGTGGATCCACCATGTTTAATTCAATAACTACCTCAGAGCACCCAGTGCATGTGAGGCATAAGGCCGATCCCTTTTCAAGCATTATCCTCAGTTTTGTAACCTTGAACATAATACAATTCTGTGAGGCACACATTAGTGTTCTCAGCCAACAAATGACAAGAGTCATGGTCGTGAACATCGGACATTTTTAAATAGGTGAACAATTCTGATAATCATTGATCTGGCTTTGTTAGAAGAAATTAGATTAGTTACATTGGTCTACAATTGAGTCTTCTCAAAGGTAAATGGTGGTGTGTGCATGCATGCCCATACGTAGCAAATAGACTTGACAAAGAATTACTGTTGTTCTTCAAGAAAAAAGGCAGCCCCACCTAAGGTTGTCAGATTTAATGGAAAAGAGTGCAAAGTGTAATGCCTTACTTGGACATAAAGCACAAAATTATTTGTTGTTTATCTGAAATTCAGGGAAATGTAAATCAAATCCACAATTAGATATGGCCTCACACTTGTTGGAATGGCTATGACCAGAAAGAGTACAGGTAGCAGGTGTCATCGCAGAAGCGGGGAAGGCAGGAAGGGCAGGGAGTCTGGCTGACCCTCCTCTGCTCAGGGACCACGTGCCGGGGACACGAAGCTGTCACAGGAGCAGCTCCGAGAGCAGACTGTCCCAGGCAAGTGTCCCAGAAAATCCCCACTGGGATAGTTGTGTTGTGGCTTCAAAATTAAGAATGTATACAACTCTCATCACACTAGAGTAGAAGGGTAATTCTTAAAGCCAAAAGCAACAGGAGAAATCTCCTCCACCAGAATGTTAAACACTATAAGCTATAGCACTGAAAAGAGTGGACTATTTGCACAAGATTTTATTCATGAGCACAAGGTGCCCTAGCGGGGGTGGAGGAAGAGGGAGAGAATGAAAAATCTGAAATCACATCCTCTGGGCCAGTGTTGTTAGTAGTGATTACAATTTGTTTATATTTATATTTTAAATTCATGTTGATAGCGTTACTTAGCAAGATGTCAGTGTAAGGGGAAAATGCAAATATACAATTGTTAAGGATTCGGGAAACTGTGATCTATAGTTGAATCCTTATCTCTAAAACTTACTCCCTTTGTAGCTATCCACTGAGAAAAGTGAAAGCCCTAAGAACCCAGAACTCTGAGCACTCATAGCATCCATGTTGTGGGCTCCAACACCATTTCTTACTACAAGCACCTGGCTCAGGTGAGAAATGACAGAAAACAGAAACAACACAATAGTAAAGAACCACCACGTACGTGCCCGTCTCCATACGAACTATGTGTCAGGACAGCACAGAGCTGATGAACGACAGCCCTAGTTCATGGAATCAGGACAAGCAGTGAGTGCGGGAGAAATTAGAGAGAACTAGCAAAGGAGGGGGAATCGCCCTCCTGCACCTCTCATGGGACACCAGATTCAGACACATGTCACCCAGGGGAGATCCCAGCTCCGTCACCTGCACTGGTGCTTCTCCCACTACCTTTCTGTGTCCCTGTCCCTCTGTCTCCCTCGCTGTGTCCAGCTCTTTCTCTTTCTCATTTCCTAGTGCTGTCTGTCCGTCTACGTCTTTGTCTTCACGTCTCCCTTGCCAGCTGGGTCCCCTCCTTCTTTATTTCTCTTCCTCTCTCCTCCCTCTCTGTTTCTCTGTCTCTGTTTCTGTCTACATGTCTCTTATCTGTCTCTGTGTTTCTGTCTTCCTACCTCTGTCTGCCCATCTCTCCCACCCAGTTTCTATTTCTATTTCTCTCTCTCTTATCTACTTCACATTCTATCTCTCCCTCTAACTCTTTCCACAGTCACAAGTAGCTACTTTACATTCTTCGTTATTCCGTCATCTCTGTATTTCCCTGTCTTCTGATGTCCACTCTCTGTTCTCTCCGTGCCCTCTTCACAGGAGCCTCTTCCGTCCATCGTCCCTTCTCTCTGCTTCTCTTCCCGGGTCCCCTGGGGCCTGTGGGATGCAGGCCTGTGGTCTGTGCTAAGGGGGCGGGATGGGTTCAAGCTCGCAAGTGTACGTTTTCTCCTTCAGCATCTACTGATCATTGCACCTGCCACATATCAGGAGATCAGAATGATGATGACGGTGATAGAAGAACTGTCCCCAACATTGCAGCCTTGGGGACAAGGTCATTGCATGCACACAAGTGCTTGTATTTCTATTTCATCTGGTGAAGAGGTGCTACCAGGTGACAGTGTGAGAAATAGTACCTTTCTCATAAATTATTAGAATGTCCTATGATTTCATGACTTTGAAATAGATCTCTTTCTCTATATTGTTTTGTGACCACAGTGAGGCAGATCAGTAGTATTCATAATGAGCACATACCTCTGTATGGAGAGCACGTGGAGAAAGGCCTGGAAGATGCTATATATTTAATGTATGTGTATGAGATACCATATGTTTTAGCCTATTATTATCAGGGTGTCAATAAAACTGACCCACATAGTGTTTTCCTTGCATAGAAGATTCGAAGCAACTGTCATGAACAGAATTTACACACGGTCAGTCTGGGCTGGGACATGGATAGAAGTATTCAAATCATTATCAAGACAGTGGAGAAGATTGGAAGCCAGACTAGGGCCCAGGTCATGCTCCCAGGCCTGTGCTGCTCGGGGCCGGACCCCGGCTTCCCAGAAAGCAGCCACAGCCCCTGCTGGTGTCGGGGCAGGGCTGGGCTGGGACACTTTCCAGAAGAGTTGAGGGCAGCCGGAAACCTCAGGCAAAGCTTCACATCCTGCTTGCCTTTCCCACGGGCTCTGGGGCTGCCAGGTGCCCACGGGTTGCAGGGACCTGCCGGTTTTGACCGCCCCTCATGCTGCCAGCCTTCCAGACCCGCTTGTCTAGTGAACAGTCCAGCCAGGGGGCCCGCTCTGAGAAGACTATGCTTTATTCTGAAACATGGTGGCTGAGGGTAGAGGTCCTTCTCAGTAAAGAGCTGCCAAAAAGGGACTCTTTGGAGATTCTCAGTGATACCTCCTGAGTGTGCGAGGATTAACTGCATTCACGGGACAGAGTGACAGCTCTGGTCCAAGCCCTGCCACTTGGAGGATGCATGTCCTTGGGAAAGTCACGGTGAATGGGAATAATAATGCCTACTCTGGAGACGTCATCCACCAAGGGCCAGGGATTGGACCAAGGTGATTGCTTTGTAAATAAATACAGTCAGTCAGTCTTAAGTCCAGTGTAATTTTTTATGACAATCAATTCCTCAAATAACATGTCAAGGTAGTTATAACCACCACATTTGACAGATAAGCTATTTGGAATCTTGTTCACATGCTCAGAGTCACTTAAGTAATGGGGCTTTGATTCAAACCACGTCTAAGAAAGTACAAAACCTGTCACACCACCCATTCCATGTATGTGTGTGTGTGTGTGTGTGTGTGTGTGTGTGTGTAATTTATTTTAAGCTCTAAAGAGTAGGAACCACAAAGAAAATTTCAGAGAGGTTGTAGAATTAAAGAATATCTCTCACGGGCCAGTAAGCATAGAGCATATGATATTCTTGAAGAACAGTCATTCAGGAAATTGTGCTGGACCTCAGAACCTGTAGAGATTTTTCCAGCACCAGTGAATTAATAGTTTATTGCCTTTTGTGAGAGAATAATTTTTTAAAGGTCGTAACAGTCATCATTGATCCATTAAGTAATATCAGATAGGCTTCATTGAATGTCAAACACTGTGCATATTGATTCCTTCCTTGCAGGCATGAAGTAGTGTTATTCATCCCATTCTGCAGGTGAAACAGAGGCTGAGGGAGGTTAAGTAACTTACTTGAGATTGCCGAGCTAAGAAAGAGCACACCAAGAACATCAAGTCAGCCAGGCTCTAAAGCCTGTGCCTTAGGTAACCTGTTTGTCTGTTTGTGATTCAGGAATTAATTTCTGTCCTCATTGAGTTGTCTTTCAATGCAAAAATGTGAACCTGTTATACTTCCCATTTGTTTTCTCTTCTATACTTCCTGCTTAAGATATACACGATTTTGATTGCGGTCAGTTACTTATCCTGACTTCTAGCATCCCCTGCTGGCCATTGCAGGCATGTCATACATGTTCTAATCTATTGTTCCTCAGGTAAGTGAAGTCTGTTACAGCAAAGACAGGGCAGAGTGAGTGAAAGAGGCTGGAAATACGACAGCAGGAAACCTGTCACTCAGTGCGCTTGGCAATTTTAGGTGTCTTCTTCTTGGAGGTCCCCCTTCTCTCCAGCTTCAAATGAGAGGATTTTTCTTAATAATTATTTATTTTGGAAGAGAGAGAGAGAGAAACCAAGCACACTCTGTACTGTCAGCACAGAGCTTGTCATGGGGCTTGATCTCAGGAACCATGAGATAGTGACCTGAGCCGAAATCAAGAGTCAGACAACTAATCGACTGAGCTGTCCAGGAGTCCCAAGAGAGAATTGTGTTGTATGTTTGATGTCTTACGTACTTGTGAAAACTATACAAAATTGCTTGAGAATAATACATCTTTACAATTCTATAAATGGCATAGCATTCCTGTCATTGTATGTCTGTCCATCTGTCTGTACACCTAGTTCATTGCTCCTCTCTGCTCTGTCACTGCACGAATCCATCCACCATCAGTGACAGGCACTTGTACTGCTGTGCATACTGGCTGTCACCAGCAAGGTGGTCACCGCCACCGCAGGGTCTCTGCATGCTGGGAATAATGTATCCCTGGGAATGTCATCCAGGGTCGCTGGTGCCGGGAAACACACACACACGTTCTCAGTGAACACCACCGGTGCTGTGTTATCTGACACTGAAGTTTCTACCAACCTGATGGCACCAAACAGTGTCACATTGTTGTAGCAGGTCATTGCTCTGGTCTCATTATGAGGAAGCTGAGGGTCTCTATACCTGGCGCCCACTGAAGTCTCTCCCTCAGAGACATGGCTGTCCATGTCCTTCAGACACAGCAGGAAGGAGGCTGGCAGCAGAAGGCTGACGTGTCTGGCGGGGCCCGGCTGTCTGGGCCCTTCCTGGGCCCTGCCTTTCCCTGGCCATGCGCCCTGGACCCGGCTCGCATATCGCTGTTTCTCAGCTTCCGCGTCTGCACAAAGGGAACCCAGCCAGCACCTGACATGTGTAAGAGGATTAAATAATTTAATTACATGCGAAACACTTAGAAGACTGTCTGGCAAATAAAGATTATCAGTTATTATTATATTTCTTTTTAACAGTAATTTATTAATATTACAAATACAAATAAAGATAAATAAAATGATAAATTATTAAAATGACTAAAGATCATAGTAATTATTGTTATTAATCACTTGATGACTTGAATGAATTTATGTCTTCTAGATATTTATTCTTTGTGGTTTTGGCTGTTGTGAATATCCTCAGCAAATCTATCATGTGTCTAAACTTTAAAGTAGTTTTCATTAAACAAAAGTTCTCTATATTGTGCTCAAACTTTTTTTCAGCGACCTACTTTGTGTACTTTGGAGTTTTATATAAGAAAGCTTTCCCCTCTCCAGGATCACAAAGAATTGTATCATTTCTTGTGATATTCCATCTCAGATTTTCCTCCATGCTCTGGGACTCACTTTTCTGCACTCCCCTGAACCCCTCAATCTCTCAGTCTCTTGCTTATTCGCTCGGTGCACTTGTGCACAACATCCCTGCGGCAGATTCAGAATGCAGAGGAAGTGGGCAGTGAGTGGATCCGTTGGTGGAGGGAAGGAAGGGTAACTGACATCACTTTACACTGAACGCCATCGGAGAGCCCAGGGGCTTTGGGCAGAGGAGGAACTAGTGGAGGAGGGGGGAGGAGAGGGAGGAGAGGGGATGGGGGGTGTCCCAGGGCGAGTGGCGTGTAGAGGTGTGGTGGGAGGGCAACATGGTTCAGTGCTGAGCCTCTCCTAAGAGAAGCAGAAGACAACTATTGGTGAAGACGTGGAGGACATGGACAGCCAACCAGAGGCTGGGGATTAGATGTGAAACCCAGATATTGTCATTAATGTGTGTGTGTATCTGTAAGAGAGAAGGAGAGCGAGTGGTGCATCTGCCGTCAGGGTATGGAAGCTAGTCCGGGGCCTGCGGACAAACTGTGACAAGAGGAAGCAGGGAGGTGAGGCGGACGACTGGGATCGAGGTCTTCCTTGGCAGGGAGGGGGACCATTCCTAGATGGGGTAGCAGGGATCACAGTGCAAGCTCAAGACTCAGGGGCCTGTCATCTGGAAAATGAAGCCCAGGAGGGGCGCCCACGTTTTTCCAGGTTCCGAAGCAAGGGGGACCCCCTCAGGGCTGCGATGGGGGGCATGTTGAAAGCAGTTCACTGATGCAGAGTCTCAGTAAAGGTGGCTCCCATGGGCAGTAACGGACCCCCGGTGAGAGCCTGACACATGTTTAATGAATGAATGCACATGTGGGTTTGGGAGGAATAATCTGATGCTCCACAATAAACTCTCTCTGGACAGCTGGGACACACGCCCACCCATGGAGGAAAAGGGACCCCACCCACACCCTACCCGACACCCCTCTCCTTCCTGCAGAAGGAAGAAAAATTAGTAAAGGTGACTGAGAAGGAACAATCAGGCAAGAAAACAAGAAAACTCCCTTCTTGGGCTTAGAGTTTAGAGAAGCGTGGTGGCCACAGAAATCGCTGGGTGGTCACTGGCAGGTTTCTGCAGAGTGTAAGACACAGTTTAATGCAGTTTAATGGTATTTATGGTGGGGGTGGGGGTGGGGGTGGGGGGGAGGGTAGAAGGGTATCCGCCAGGTGGCAGTGTCCTACGGACAAGGAGCTCCGGCCCTGCACCGGCTTCCTGTGACCAGTGCACTAACACATCTTCCCCAGAACTGAGAGCAGCTCCACCCGGTGGGTATCGCCTGGGTATAAACACACAACTGTGACCTGACCTACAAGCATGAGAGCCCCGGAGTGTTGGACTTGAGCCCCCAGGGGACAGGGAATTTGCTGGATTCTAGGAAATGAAGAGAAAGAGAGAAACCATCCTTTGAAAGGGCCTCAGGGTACCTGGCCGTCCTCTCAATTTGCACAGATTTAAGGATTGTGTCTTGGCATTCAAGCTGAACAAGTCAACCTGTGCTCCATTAAGCAGTCTTACAAAAGGATAACCAAGGGGTCAGCAACTTTTTGGCAGACTATTAAGCCTACCCCAGCACACTTGATTCCACTTTTATGAACAATGTATCAACCCTTGCTGTGTGCCCTGCACAGTGCTGCCCTTGAGAAGCCAGGGCTCCTCCCAGGTGGTTCCACGTGCAGACTAATGAGAAGGTGGGTCTGACTCAGGCCAAGGTCAAGGATGAATAGAACCGAAGCGCTCTTGATTTTCTACATTTCCGGAGAGAGTATCGGTCACCATCTTCTCTATGTAGCCACCCAATGTCCAGTTCCATTTATCCGAGTCCTAGGAAGACCGTGGCTGTTCCCTGATGCGGGGGAATGAATGCGTGATGCTCATCCCCAAGGGCTAGCATGTAGTGCTGGTTTAGATAGTCAGCTGGGTTCCAGGTAAACACCAGAAGGCAGCGTGGGCTCCTCTGGAGGGAGCCGAGGGTCCCAGCAAGGCAGAGCAGCCTGTGGGTAAGGCTTCGAGGTGTTCAGCCACGTGACTTGTGTGGCATCAAGCACTAAATTTCAGCGCTCTTTACACTCACTCATCTCCCAGAAGCTTTGCAGTCTCCCAGAGACTCTTGGCTGGGCCATTACTATGGGCCGTGGGGTCTTGCTGGGAGTTTTCCGGGTTCCGGCCATGGTGGAAGCAATGTGACATCATGGTGCACAGAGCTGCCTGTCCCAGGGCCCTGCTGTGCTGACATACTATCAAACATTCAAATCGGGAGAGGGCTCCCTTGGCGGTTATAAACATCACTCAGGTTTTAATGAGTGTCTGTTTGAGGTATTGGTGGGAATGCCAGTTCGGAGTCTGTTTACTAAAGACCACAGGCTTGTTTTATGTGATTCTTTGAAGGGCCTTGGAAGCATTCAAAGGTCCAGGTGGCATGGAGTTTGAAAGAGAAATGTGAAAGCACCAAGAGTGGGCATGGGTAAGGCTTGCTGGGTCAAGGCCGTTTGGAATAAAACTCAACTGCTGCAAACTCAACAACCCATGACAGGGGATATGCCGAAGATAGTCTGGTGGTCTCATAACCGGAGTCAGACTGAGAAAGAGAGGCGGGGAGAGCCTCCATGCTAGTAACCACATGTCCTGCGGAAGATCCACTGAGTGGAAACTGAAAACTCACTGCCTATCTCTGGACCTTGCTTAAGAAGACCACTTCCCCTTCTTTCTCCTACCCCCACCCCTTCATTTTTCAGTGCTTTGGAAAATGGGGGACTTTGAAAACTTCTGAAACAACCCGATTACTTTTATTTGGTGTTGGTATTCTTTTTCAAAGGCTCTAAACCAGGATGAAAGGACTCATTAAGCACCTGTCCTTTGGACTTGTTACATGCATCTAGAAACTTTACAGGTGTGGTCAGAAACACAGGTGTGTGTCTGAGGAGCTGTGTCCCGCCAGGCTGTGCGCCTGTGGGACCACAAAGAGTGGGGGTGGGGAGCCTGAGCAGGATCTCAGAGGAACTCGGCTCCAGAAGAGGCAGCTAGTATCTTTCAAGACCATGAGGTGTATTTCATTCTAAGAACTAAAGTTTCAGGGGCACCTGGGTGGCTCAGTCGGTTAAGCATCCAACTTTAGCTCAGGTCATGATCTCACGGTTCATGAATTTAAGCCCTGCATCAGGCTCTGTGCTGACAGCTCAGAGCCTGCAGCCTGCTTCAGATTCTGTGTCTGCATCTCTCTCTGCCCCTCCCCTGCTCACACTCTGTCTCTGTCTCTCTCAAAATAAAACAAAAGAAAAAAAAAGCTATTACATTTTTAGTCTCCACTTTACCCAGTCCTGCAAACTCCAACCTCAGGAGTGGCTTTTTACGACTCATCTTACATCACCGTCACTTAAGTACAAAGTTACCAGCTATGCCACCAGGCTCTGCCTGTTATTTTCTGGCACAAATGTAGCAGTCATGATGAACCAACTTCCCTGCAAAGCAGCCCTGGGAAAATACTCGCTCAACAACCGCCATTTTCCTATTAAGAAGCATGAAAAGAATGTGCTAAGAGAACTAAAACCATGAATCAGAACCATGTACCAGATTCAGAAGTCTGATGCTGCCGATTCTGGACCAGCAGACATTGCGTACAGGATCGTGCCGGCAGAAAAGAGTAAATCAGATGATGGATTTTTTTTTTTTTTTTTTTGGTTTCAGAACTCCCTTCCATAAACAATGGCCCAGTGAAACGACTTTTCTATTGCACGTGGTCTCTTTGTTTGTACGTCCCTATGAACATGAATATGTCAGAAAGAAAAGTGACCGAATGATGAGGCTGGTGTGAAAGGAAAATTGCGGATGATGAAGGTCGTCAGATTTTCGGTGATGCACAGACGGTCAGAGCCGGCACCTCCGAGGGGCCTCTGTCCTCAGAGCTGTTATTTGTGCTGTAGTGATTGCTGGGCAGCAGGGGCACCAAGTGACCAGCAATGACTGGGAGGGAGGAAGGGAGGCGGGCTACAGAGCACGACCCAGAGGAACAAGCATACTTCTGCACAAATAACAACTCCAACAATACGCATTTCAAGCAGTGAAACAAACTTCCCCAAACAAAGGACTCCGCAGAAGGAAGTAGGGTAATTGCTGGAAGTTACCAATGGTTTATTTGGAATGACACAGCACTGAAAACATAATCATTACAGATGATTTGTGGACACAGCATACACCACCTATCTTATTTCGGGACAATCTGGGAAGACGAGTCGCATAAATATAAAGAGTTGGAAATATAGAGGAGCTTTTTTTTTTTTAAATATATATATAGTGTTCTTTGGGGGTGGATACTTATGCCCCATCAGGCAGCCAATCTTAGAAAGGCGGAAGTTAACACTCCATAGCTGCTCATCCCAGCCAGCACCTCGAGCCACGGCAGCTGGACACCTAGATCACGAGGCGGGCTTTCTCCAAGGGACAGCAGCACTGCCATGCTAGTTGTCATGGCATCCTGAAAAAACACACATTACAAAACACAGATACTGTCGACTGTTTTGGCAATGGGATGGCTGGTTTTGCCCGGAGGCAAAACTGCAACTGTAAATGCCAGACAGAGCCAGGGCAATGCATGTATCAATGACACTTGAGAGGCGCAGAGAGCTCCGGATGGAACGAAAGAAAGCGAAAAGCAACTATGTATATGTAGCCTTGCGCTGCGCATACACATAGATCGGGGAAGAGATGGGAAGCAGGGTGTGTGCCTGCGTGTCCTTACACGTACACAGAGGTGGTGGGGAAGACCACTGAAAACGTGTGCAACGGTTTCGTTTTAAACACGGTAAACTTGAAAGGGGGAGAGAGAGCGAGCACTTGCCCACACCTGTGCAAGGGAGTAAGAGAATCTCGTACTATAGGGTAACTCATCACGTCTTCTGGGGGACAGCCGCTCAATACCGTACACTTGGCGCAGAGAAATTAAGGTTCTGGTCTGGAGAAAGCTACTTCAACTCTGGAGGGGATCAAGTACAAGAGTCTTCACAGCTTGGACAAAGCACACATACACCTGTTCATCAAGAACGTGGGAACCAGAATGTGGGAACCAGTGAGGACTTTAGCTGTAATTTCCTTTTTTCTCTCTTACATTTTTTTTTTTTGCACACATGCTCCATTGATATATCTTTCCAAGCTTTGTCTGACACCCAGCCTGTAAATCATTAAGAGTGTAACAGCAAAAGTGAACTCTTCGGGTTTTCCCGCAGGTTTGAAAACTTGATGATCAGGCTCTTTCTACCATACGTTTGGCCCTAATCCAGGCGCCGGGTGAAGTTCTCTGGAAAGAGGCCTTTGTAAGCGGCAAGGTCTCTATACTGAAGCCAGTCTGATTCCTTCACTCCTACCAGCCAGCCTGCATCCTGCAAGACAAAGACAGGGTTTTCAAGGTCCCACAAACCACTGGGGAAATCTTTACTGCCAAGAATTAGCACAATAATTTACATATCTGTTTTATTTCTTTATTTTGAGTCAGAGAGTGCACAAGTGGGGAAGGGCTGAGAGAGAAAGAGAGAGAGAATCCCAAGCAGGCTGCAGGCTGTCAGTGCCGAGCCCGTGAAACCGTGAAAGCATGACTCGAACTGCGATCAAGAGTCTGATGCTTTAACAGGTTGAGCCACCCAGGCACCCCCCAAAATAATTTAGTGTTGTGATACTGCACCAGGATGTTATATTATACATAAACCGGTGTCTGAGAACAGTGGGAAGGCTCATCCCAAATAAGTTGTTAGGTAAACAAATAATAAGTTATTGAACCTGAGTGATTCAGTCAGTTAGGCGGCAGACTCATGATTTCGGCTCAGGCCGTGATCTCACGGATCCCACCTTGGCTCCACACTGGCAGTGCTCAGAGACTGCGTCTGATTCTCTCTCTCCCCCTCTCTCTGACCACCCCTCACTTGCACTCTCTCTCTCTCAAAATAAACTAAAAAAAGTAATAATAACAATAAACATTTAAAATCATTTATTTCTGGGTCTAGTGTAGCTAACTAAAAGGTAATACAAATAGTACAATTTTGTATGTCTTTCATTGACGTTTACTGGATTACGACAGGAGTTCTTAAGGAAGAGAAAAGGATTAGAATGACGGCCAGTGCAAAAGGGAAAATACCACGTACAAACGCATCGTGCGCAGAACACTATCCTATAGGTCACAGGGAGGAAATGGCTTAAGGACGCAAGTCAGGATATAGTGCTGGCGAGGCCATGGAAGCTCTAGTATTTCATCCCCAACCACCTGCCTAGAGGAAGAACTCTGTGCCCCAGTTCACGTCATGTGACCCAAATAAACCTCCACATATGAGGCTTCTCAAATAACCGCCCGACAAGGGTTACCTGAAGCCGCTGTTGTGTTTGTTGTTGCTGTGACAGTATCTCATTTTTCAAGTTATAGGAAATACAAAGCAGGTCACTGTCATGCCATTCTTGTTGGAAACATTCCTATGTTCTTTGTAAAGTGTTCCTCATAAACATTTGTCTGTCTTACAGGGGTACCTTCATAAACATGAAGACAGTTAGCCACAGGAAGGTAAAGGGACCCCCTGTGTATGGCTCGGGAGACAGGTGAAACTGAGGATGAAGGCTGCCATGTGCCCTTGACTATGGCAGATGAGTAGAGCCGGGCTGGAAAAGGTGGAGTGAAGGAACGGCATGAAACCTACAGACCATATAATGCAAAACTAGTGGGAAGTGACTCGTCTTGATTATGTTAACCAATACACGAAAGAGATCCCACTTAGGATGAAAGATGGGAAGATTTCATCTGAAGCAATTCCCAGTATAGTTCAAGTACATCAGATAAAATGAGGTTTCAAAAATTAATAAAGAGGCTGAATACATTCCCTCTTGATGTAATCTGAGGCTATAAATTGATGCTGTTATACAGACAAGCAATATAAGCATGTCGACAGGCCAATGTTTGAAGGCGGGAAAAAAAACCCTGAGGAAAAGATGACTCAATAAAATACCTGATAATATCCTAGCTCAGAAGAGAAGTGTCCTCTCGAAAATTATGATGTTATGTATGTGAAGGGCAAAGTTATACTTAACGTAAAAGATGATAACTAAATTTTTTCTAAAGCTCCAGTAAGCATCTAAAAGGCCATATTTCCCCCACGAGTGTCTATATTTGCTTTATTTACAATGAGTGAAAAAATATAATGGAGCCAAGTAGAGTCATGCATTTTAAAATTGTTTCAATAAAGAAAAAAGTTCAGGACTGGTACACACTCATCATCAAGATATATTCCAACACGTATATTCTGAAACACGATTTATATAGTAAAGTGAAAAATATTAGCCAAGATCAATCTTGAGCAGAGGCAAATTGGGAAAATTAAATTTTAACTGCTTAAAATACGTGGCAGACGAGACTTACAGTTTTGGTAATGGCCAAATAGCTTGTGTCAGAAAGCTGCTTCTGCACAGAAAAATTATAGCCACTAGAATAATTTTGTATTTATACATATCTACATATACATATGTATATACATATGCAACTATTTGCAAATAGAAATAACTTATAAAATACGTAAGAAAAGTTTACATAATGGGATTGTTACAAATAATGGGGTTGACAAATATAACAACTATTTGAAGGCACTGGCAGTGACCAAAAGCAGGCAAAAGTTGGGGACGATTTAACCCCTGAAAGGAGGAAATTGCACTGGGTGGGATCTGTGCTGATAAGGCATCCGGCCCCGCCCCCCAAGATCAGCTGCCTTGTTATGGGGAGTATCTTGATGAGAAGAGATCAACAGAGGCGGGTTCCCAAGCCTGCAGAGAAACTCCCCTGAAGTCCTGAGCTGCCCCATAGCCTGTGAATATACAAGGGATCCCCCAAGGAGAAAGCAAACAGGGGGGCAAAACAGCGGAAGAGACGTTTCAGCACTGCCCATGAAGGGGACACAGAGTTCAGACTTTGGAGCCTTGGTCAATCTTGAGGCTTTCTACTAAAATTTCAGAAGGGCCATTCTCGGAAGTAAATGATATCTCAGGACTAAAAGTTCATCCTCAAAGTAAAGGCAAAATTGAAACAAACCCACCCTAACAAAGTATAAGATAAACATGAATTCAAGTGAATTATCTGAGTCTGCTAGAGGAAAAGGAAACAAGCTTCAGAGACAGAAAACAGAGTCCAGACTCTACAATGTGTCCAGTATAAAAAAAAAAAAAAAAAGTACTGGATGGGAGCCTGGGTGGCTCAGTCCGTTAAGCACCTGACTTCAACTTTCGTCATGATCTCGTGGTTCTCAAGTTCGAACCCTGCATTAGGCTCTGTGCTGACAGTTCAGAGCCTAGAGTCTGCTTCTGATTCTGTGTCTCCCTCTCTCTTTGCCCCTCCCCTGCTAGTGCTCTCTCTTTGTCTCTTTCTCTCAAAAATAAACGATAAAAAGAAATTTAAAAAAAATTACTAGATATGAGAAAAAAGAGGAACCATCCCCGGAAGATAAAAGGCAATCAATGTAAATGTGTGCTGCAGTGGCCTAGCTTTTGGAATCAGCAGTAAGAAATTACCACGGCTATCATAAATATGTTCATGTGCTTACATTGAAAGATAGCAGTAATGAAAGACTAGATGGGAAATCTCAGGAAAGAAATGGCAACTAAATACAAAACCAACATGAACATTATAGAATTGTGTCAACTATAGCATCTGAAATGAAAAAGGTCACTGGATAAGCTTAACACCAAATTCAAAGTAGCAGAAGAAAGGGACACTGAATTTGAAGACAAATCAATAGAAATTATCCAACCTGAGTTCCAGGGAGAATTACACATGGAACAAAAGAGAACAGTCTTAGACATCAAGAAGTCCAACATATAATTAGGGACTCCCAAAAAGAGGAGAAAGAGAATAAGGCGAGAGAAGAATTTAAGAAATATTAGCTGAAAGTCTTTTTTTAATATAAAAAATTTTTTTAATGTTTATTTATTTTTTGAGAGGAAGAGACAGAGTGTGAGTGGGGTAGAGGCAGAGAGAGAAAGAGACACAGAATCTGAAGCAGGCTCCAGGCTCTGAGCTGCCAACACAGAGCCCAATGTGGGGCTCGAACCCATGAACCACGAGATCATGATCTGAGCCGAAGTCAGATGCTTAACCGACTGAGCCACCCAGGGGTCCCAAGTCTTCCAAATGTAATGGAAGATATCAGGCTACAAATCAGTTCAGTGAATCTCAAAACATATGAAAAAACAAACAAACAAGAGCTAATAAGCACATTATATTGAAATTCTTAACAGCAGTCATGGAAAAAAGTCACAATCTATACCCAGAAACAACATAAAACAAATGGTAGCTGATTTCTAGTCATAAATAGCAGAAAACAGGAAACAATGAAGCAGGATCTTTAAAGAGTTGAAAGAAAAATGTCAACTCAGAATTATTCTTCTTGGGAAAATATCTTTAAAAATGAAGATGAAGAAAGACATTTTCAGATAAGCAGAAGCTGAGAGTATTCCAGATAAGCGGATTAGATTCGTAGGAACTGGTAAAGAAAGTTTTTCAGGTAGGGGCACCTGGCTGGGTCAGTCAGTGGAGCATACGACTTTTGAACTTGGGGTTGTGAGTTCGAACCTCAGGTCGAATGTAGAGATTACTTAAACATAAAATCTCTTTAAAAAAAAAAAGAAAGGAAGGAAAAGAAAAAGTGCTCTGAAAAAGAATAGTAAAAAAAAAAAAAAAAAAAAGAAAAAGAAAAGAAAACTTTTCAGGCAGAAAAGAAGTGAGACCAGGTGGAAACTCCTGTCTATTAGAAGAATCAGAAAGAGCAGAGGAAATGGTGAACATGTTAGTAGATGGAAGATTAGCTTTTTCCTCTTAATCTCTTTGAAAGATAACTTATGATTAATGCAAAAAATAATTCACTTATATAATTTTGAGACATGTAGACACTTTTGCATGATGGCAATTAATGCTTTGCCACTTTTTACATTGAAGAGTGTATCTGGGCATTTAATCATTTTATTGACCCTTTCAAAGAACTAACTTCTGCATTTATTAGTTTTCACCACTGCATGCATTTTATTGCATTCATCTGTGAATTTATTTTTATTATTTCTGTCCTTCTGTGTGCTTTGTACTTAATTTTATCTTTTTTATTTTCTTGGGCTGAAAATCTAGAAATTGATGGTCAACTAGGAAATATTTTTCTAATTTACACTGTGATTTAGGTGGCCCACAGATTA
Source organism: Mungos mungo (assembly GCA_004023785.1). Classification (NCBI taxonomy): domain Eukaryota; kingdom Metazoa; phylum Chordata; class Mammalia; order Carnivora; family Herpestidae; genus Mungos; species Mungos mungo. Next base: position 50,419 of record PISW01008003.1, read on the forward strand.
TTCAGAAGTATATTTTAAATTTTTAATAGAGCTTTTAAACCTGTATTGTTATTATTCATATATAATTTAATTTTGTTGAGGTCAAGACTTTGCTCAACCACCTGCTCTATCTTGGTAAGTGTCCTATCAAGAGAAAGAACAAAATGTGGGACTTGGGAAGCCTTAACCTTTAAAGTTGTAACTTATTTTTTGGGGTAAAAGGCTTGGAAACCTCCTTGAGAAGATTATGGATTATAGTTCCTCTCTCCAGAAGAACATGTTAACAGGCACATTTACACATCTGGCATACTATTTAGGGGGTCACAAATCCCATGAATAAGAACAAAATGGAATTCTTGGCACCTTCACATCAGAACCCTATGCTCAAAAGTGATTTTTTTTTGTCTTTTAAAATTGAGATATAATTTAAATACTCGGTAACGCAAACATCGTTTAAATTTACAGTGTAATTTCGACAAATGCATATACACATGTAATCTACACCCCTATTCAGATAGACAACATTTCTATCTCCAGAAAGTTCCCCCATGTTCTTTCCTGGCCAATGTCCACACCCCCCGAGGCAACTACATTTGAAGACTTTTAGTGCATGTGAACAGGGGCCACATTTCCTAAACACTGGTTTTTCAGAAACAACATCCTTACAAAGTGGATGCAAAATAAGAAATATTCATCTATTTGTATCAAAAAGAAACAATATGGCAGCCTCTAAAAGAGATGTCCTAAAAAGCTTCTGTTAGTCATGTCCTGTACTGATAAGCCCGTTCGGAAGCTGTCCTCTAGCACCTCAGAAAATAGAAATGTCTTCAGGAAGTAAGACACTGTGTTCATCGGACCCTCAGAAAAAAACCCAACACAACCCATAGGACCTTTCAATTTCACTCTTTACCTGGTCAGCTTCTGAATCTGAGGGGACCACCAAAACCACGTCACCCCTTTGTAAGGTAAGTTCGTCAGAATTTGCTGCCTCAAAATCATGCAGTGTTTCCACCTGCAAAAGATTTTAAAAGAATTTATTAATTTTATTTTATTAAAATTTTTAAATGTTTACTTATTTTTGAGAGAGAGAGCATGAGTGGGGGAGAGGCAGAGGAAGGGAGAAACAGAATCTGAAGCAGGCTCCGGGTTCCAAGCTGTCAGCACAGAGCCTGACGCGGGGCTCAAACCCACAAACCGTGAGATCATGACCTGTACTGAAGTCGATGTTTAACTGACCGAGTCACCCAGGAGCCCTGAATTCACTAATTTTAAAAAGAAAGGAAGTGTAACATTGAAGTCTCCCAACCAGATTACCAACAGCTACTTGTAAAAGCCTCTCCAAATTGGATAAAAAAGACAATGATCCTAACATACCTCAAGGAAGAAGACCTCTAAACAGAGGAAGAAGTCCTGTTTACTTAAAACAACCAGTTCTTGAAGACTGACAGTGAAGCAGTTTGGATGTACATTTAGTAAGTAATACAATACCTTCTTCAAGAGTTGAAATGTAGTGCTTTGGTCAAATTTCAATTCGTCCTTTTTTTGTTAGAGATTTACATTTGATTATCATGAATGCTTTATTATTGTTCGTTTTTAAACTTGAACTAAAAATGCCTGGTGGGAAGTGTCTCTAACTCCACTTCTGTCATGTAATTACGGATTGGAAAAATCACTTTCCATGTTATATGGGAATTACTGTTTAAACTCTGTGATCAATTCCTATATAAACTTCCTTCTCTATCTTCCCTTTTAAACCATGCCAATCTGTTTCTCTTTCTCTTTTCTTTTCTTTTTTTTAAAAACTGAGATACAGGGGCACCTGCATGGCTCAGTCAGTTAAATGTCCGGCTTCAGCTCAGGTCATGACCTCAGAGTTCGTGGGTTCCAGCCCTGCATTGGGCTCTGTGCTGACAGCTCAGAGCCTGGAGCCTGCTTCAGATTCTCTGTCTCCCTCTCTCTCTGCCCCTCCCCTGCTCATGCTCTGTCTCTCTGTCTCTCAAAAACAAAATATTAAAACAACACTGAAATATATTTGGGGTGCCTGGCTGGCTCAATCGGAAGAGCATGTGACTTTTGATCTTGGGGTCACGAGTTCAAGTCCCAAGGTGAAGGTAGAGATTACTTAAGTAATGAAGTAAAATTTAAAAACTGAAATACAGGGGCGCCTGGGTGGCTCAGTCAGTTGAATGTCCAACTTCGGCTCAGGTCATGATCTCACGGTTCATGGGTTCGAGCCCCACGTCAGGCTCTGTGCTGACAGATAGCTCAGAGCCTGAAGCTTGCTTCGGATTCTGTGTTTCCCTCTCTCTCTGACCCTCCCCTGCTTGTTCTGTCTCTCTCTGTCTCTCAAAAATAAATAAAAAATTAAAAAAATAAAATAAAATAAATTGAAATACAATCATAAATAAATAAAAATTAAAATTGAAATATATTTGACAAATATTATGCAAATTTAAGTTATACAACATGTTGATTTGATATTTATATACTCTAATATGATGTCAATGTAGCAATACTTAGCACCTCTATTATGTTACCTAATTACCATTTCCTTCTAGTGGTTGGAATAATTAAGATCTAGTCTCTGAGCAAGTTTGAGGATAATACAATATTGTTGTCTGTGTTCACTATGCTGTCCACAGCTTAGCTACTACTCATTGGAAGTTTATACCCTTAAATAATATCTCTCCTCTCCTCCTACCCTTTCTTTCCCCTGTTTTGGAAAGATTTAATTAAAAAATTTTAAAAAACAAAAGTAGCAAGAAGAGTATAATGACCCACATACTCCTCACCCAGCTAGAACAGCCATTCCATCATGGACCGTCACACTTCTCCCATGTCCCTCCCCTCAGCCCCACCGCCTGAGGTTAAGTGCTGGCTGTATTTTGAATCCAGCGTGATAAAATGTCAGAGCTGGAAATGAGGATCTTATTCCCAAAGTGGCTTTGCTGCTGAGAAAGCGAGGAGCAGAGAGAGGCGTGATGTTCCCCCAGGCCGCTGCAGTCAGTGCGGGGAGCGGGGGTGGCCCCAGGGAGGCTGGCTGTGCAGGGCACCCCCTCCTTGACCTGTGCTCTGCTTACCACACAGCGGACACATGCTCTCACTAACCACATGTTTAACTGTCCCTCCCCAGGACTCATTCATAAATCCACTCCACCCGCCCCATCCCCATCTGAAGTAGCAATGCAACATGGTCTCTAATGAGCAAAGAGAGAAAAAAAAAAAAGATGACAGGGGCCAGTCGATTACGTGTCCAACTTCGCATAGGTCATGATCTCACGGTTAGTGGGTTCAAGCCCCACATCTGCGCTGTTAGCACAGGGCCCACTTTAGATCCTCTGTCTCCCTCCCTCTCTCTGCCCCCCCTCTGCTTGCATATGCACGCTCTCTCTCAAAAATAAACATTTAAAAAAAGAAAAAGGACTATTCCCCTCCACTCCCACCCTCACAACCACACTGAAATTTAACGTTTGCCAAAGAAAAGAGCTGAATTTTGAAAGCTCTTAAGTAGCCATTGGATGGTGTCACCCAAAACCCTCATCCCATTAATTTGGACCTTTCTTCCCTCCAGTACAGAGAAAGAATACATATTGCAAAAGGCAAAAGTAAACATCCGAAAATCAAAGTTTCCAGCAAAAGGGGCTCAAAGCAGAGGAAGGACAAGTGGCCACCGCACCTTGTAGAGGAAGCCAGGAGGCACTTCCTGAGACGCCTGGCTTGCAGGGAGGGTGGAAGGCACGGGCTGCGAGTCCTCGCCCGCCCTGGGCTCTGCAGCCAGCTCTGGCAGCTCGCTGGTGGCAGCCGCGGCCATGGGAGTCTCCTGGGGCTCCGAGACTTCAGCTGGTTCGTGTTCCTCCCCTTCATGGTTGGAGGCGGGCTCTATGACGACTGAAGGGATGACCTTTTCCTGTGGGAAGAAAAATGATGGTGCCGAGCAGGGGCTGGGAAGAAAGACTCCTGCGCTGCTTCTGTCCCCAGCATACTCTCTATGGCTCTCACTTTCCCACCTCCTCTACTCAACAAAGTGCCTGCTGTTCCCCAAACCTGGCCCAAACCTTGCAGGACCTTTCTCCTGACATGGCCTCCCTTCTCTCTCTCCTGAGACAGGAAGCCTTGGTAGGATTGATTTCTGGACCCCTGAGCAGTCAGGCAGTTTGCTGACAGGGGGGCTTCTGTGCAAACTGGTAAGAGGGTAGGAGACTGCAGGGAGGGAGAGGTGGTCATGTCAGGGTGGGGAGACAGTCCTGAAAGAGAAGGTAGTAGGGTTCCTGGAATGGCCTCATTTTTGCCACAATCCACTCCTGTCCCACTAAATACTAACACTGTTTTGTTTTGTTTTGTTTTTTTAGTTTACTTATGTATTTTGAGAGAGGGAGGAGGGGTAGAGAGAGGGAGAAGATGAGAATTCCAAGCAGTGTGCGCCTGTCAGCGTGGAGCCTGGTGTGGGGCTCAAACTCACAAACTGTGAGATCATGACCGGAACCTAAACCAAGAGCCGAAGGCTCAAGCAACTGAGCCCCCCACATGGCCCCGAACACCGGAAAGGACTTCAGGAAAGGACGCTTAAACTCCTGGGATGGCTTTTTTCCCAGAGTCCCGCAGGACTCCTGAACAGCCTACAGCCATATTGTCGGTACAGAGCCCGCTTGTGTTTGGAGAAAATCTGCCTCTGCTTTGCTTGTTGACTATTATTGGAGCCCACACTGCAGTGACGGCTGGAGGATGCTAACTCCCACCAAGGGCTCCAAGGACGATACGCTCTGGGGGCGGGGGTAAAGCAGCACCAGAGGACCAAGATTTCCCTTGTATTTTGTACCAAGGATGGGCAAGAAGAGGAATTTCACTAGCATAATGGAAGTCTGGAGATGTTTCCTGCCTTTCCCATCAAGTTCTATATTCCCTCAGATACCAGTGGGCGCTTCCCGTCTCCCATCTGGAGAAAATAACACACCCTTTCAACAAGCGTAACAATAGAGTACAAAGCACTTCTGCCACTGTGACAGGAAACCCTCATGAACAAAGGGAACATATTTTGGAGGTTCTTCTGCAGATACCAATACTACCTGTGGTTTTTCTCGTGGGATCTAAGGGATCATTTAGTTTCAAGCTTTGAGTAACCCTGGAGAGATTCGGGGCACAGCTCTCCTGAGTAAGCTAATGAGGACAAAGGAAAGCAGAACACGGAGAGCCCCCTTTTCCTCGTTACCTCCTGAAATCTAGAAGAACCAAATGTGGGGTTGAGAGGACCTGTCTTTGCTTTGAGCCCCCACATCATGGAATATGTATATTTGTTGACTTTGAGCACTTCTCTGAAGAAGCGAAGACCTGGGGCCAATCGGGCAAGTTCATGTATATATTCAACGACCTGCTGTCCTTTAGAACGTGCAAATGGCAGGGGGTGGGTTGGTGAAAAGAACCTAATGGGGAATTTGGGGGCACTCTAATAATAAAAACACTCCCTACATACTACTACTACTAATATGATTTAACTACTAATGTTGGGTTCTCACTGGGTGCCTGGCACCAGGCCAAGTGCTCCCTGCACAGCTATTTCCTCATGTAATTCACACCATAACCCCATTGTTCTGTCAATTCTCTCCCTCCACCTCACTTTTTCATCATCTTTCATTCTTTTTCTCCATCACTGGGGGCCTGTGTGAATCTTGCAATGCTGACATTGAGAGAATGCCAGGACCATGCTTTCTGAGAAGCTTACATATATAAATATATAAATATTAACGATAATAAATTAAATTAAATTAAAATATATAAAATTATATAATTATGTGTATCATATATTAATGTAGATACAATTCTATTTTGTGAGCCAGGTCACCACAAAATGGCCACAGACCTATCCTGCCCCCAAAGGTGTGATCACCACCCACCAGCAAACAGTATTTCAACTGGCGGCCCCTCCCTGGAACTTCCATTCCACTGGGACACTCACCTGAGGCACTGCTGCTTCTGACTCTTCTGGCTGAGATCCATCACCCTCGACGGCCTGTGTGGTGTCAGCGTCTACACCTGCTCCTTCCCCAGTGGGAAGAGCTGCCTTCTCCACCTCTGCCTCCTCCACAGGGGCCTCCTCAGCAGCCGAAACCAAGGTTCCGACGGTCACATCAACCTCCGTCCCAGGCAGGACCTGCAAACCAGGAACCGGACAGGTGGTGTCTGTACCTCCGTGGGACATAAGGGTCACACCCAGCCCTTCCACTTCTGTCCCCTCTCCTGAGGCTCATCAGATGTCCAAGCTCCCTGTAAGAGCTGAAGCCCAAGACCGAAGCGTGGCGGAGTCTGCCTTCTGTCCATCAATGCTGACCTCTCTTCCATGGGAAGAGAAAGCGTGGCATAGGGAACATGGCCAATGGTAGTGTAATGGCACTGTGGGGTGCCGATGGTAGGTACGCTGATGGTGAGCAGAGCAGAGCCCACAGACTTGTCAAATCACTACACTGTACACATGAAACTAACGTAGCCTTGTGTGTCAACTCCACTTCTGGTTAAAAATATGGAAAATGATGACCCCTCTTCCTGAGCCCCCACGATGGGACATTCCTCAGCTTCCCTTGCGCTTAGATACAGCAGATGGAATGTGAATGGACTTGACAAAGGTCATTCCTGAGACAAGGCTTCTAAGAGTGGATGGTCCCCTTCCCAAGCTATTTCTATTTTTGTCGCCTGAAAATGGATGGTGACAAAGCCCTAGAAGGTATCCGAATCACAAAATGGGAGGAGACTCCCCCTAAAACCTGAGTCATGGAAGAAAGCTACGTTAATAAAAGCATCATTACCATCCAAAATCAGAATTTAGGAAAACTGCATGTCAGTGTAAACTCTAAAATCTTCAGGGGGAAGGTCCCAGAAACTAAATCACATTCATGAAAAAATATATATTGGGGAGTTTCCTCAATGAGAATTCTTGAGAATGAAGGGAAAATAATTTTTGTTATGAAATATGCATTATAATAAAAAAATCAAATCAAATTTTGGGTCCTTAAATAGGAGACGATAATGAGAAAAGAAGTGAAATTTTCTTTTGGGGCACCTGGGTGGCTCAGTCACTTAAGCTTCCAACTTCAGCTTAGGTCATGATCTCATGGTTCATGAGTTTGAGCCCTGCATCAGGTTCTGTGCTGACAGCTCAGAGCCTGGAGCTTGCTTCGGATTCTGTGTTTCCCTCCCTCTCTGCCCCTCCCCTGCTCATACTCTGTCTCTCTCTCTCTCAAAAATAAGCAATTACAAAAAGGAAAGTTTATTTCTAAGATTGGGCATAGTCAAAAGAAGAGCTTTAAGTAGTATTTAAAACTTGCAAGAATTAAATAAAATGCAATCAGAAGTTTTAGTTTTGAGCAGATTGGTTATAGAGCACATGTCTAAGATGCTAACATAAGTTTGGCAGGGCTGACTTGCAAAGCTCAAATCAGAAAAGACTGAGGAAGAAGAATGTTCAATTGATCTTATATAATATACCCAGCACACGTTTCAAAAAGTGATCTTGTTCTCTGATGTGATTAGTGTTAGCCGTTCCTCTTCTCTATTGAATAAATTCTACCCAGCTTGTCCTGTTAGGTTAGGAATGTTTCAGTGCTGCTGATATTGACTGTCAACGCCCAGAACAGGAAGTGGACAGTGTCTGCAGAGCGGGCATCAGAAGTAGGAGATGGAGAATGTAAGCCACAGACCTAAGGTCAGAGCAGCACATTAAAAAAATATTTAATGTTTATTCATTTTTGAAAAAAAGAGCACGAGCAGGGGAGGGGCAGAGAGAGAGAGAGAGAGAGAGAGAGAGAGAGAGAGAGAGGGAGACACAGAATCCGTAGCAGGCTCCAGGCTCCAAACTGACAGCATAGAGCCCAAGGCGGGGCTTGAACCCACAGTGTGAGATCATGACCGGAGCTCAAGTCAGATGCTCCACTGACTGAGCCACCCAGGCAGCCCCAGAGCAGAACACTTAAAAAAACAATAAAAACACCACAACAAAAACCTTCTTCTGACTCAAATGTATAGGTAACAGACTAGAGAAAACTAATTTGCCATAGAATACATTTTTCTACAACATAACATTGTATTTTAGGGATGAAAAACAGTGCTAACGGCTATACTATTTGTTATTTGGCCAAATATTACTCATATTCTTAGAAATATACTTGCCTCTATTACAAGAATTTGGCTCTCCACACAAAGTGTACAATGATCCAACATGTACTCACGAACCATAATGTACCATTTATTTTTTTATCTGACCCCATCTTTAATGTACTGTGTTCAGAAAAGTAATCCTTTATATGAATTGTAACATATGCATTTAAAGCAAATTTAAAGGCTAACAATGATTAAAGTGGGAATTCAGACTCTGATAAATACTGAAAATTCCCCTAAATAGAAAGTTTGTTTAAAAAATGTAAGAGAATTGCATTTTTTGTTTTAAATGAACACGTCTTTTGTATGGATGCATCGTTGCTGTTGTCAAGGGAGTAATAATCAGAACATAAATCAGCAGGGTGTCTTCATTCCAGGAAGGAGAATGAACAGTCATTCATGGCTTTCTCCAGGATCCTAAGGACAGCCTAGCAAAGTTTCTTCCACATCAGAAACTATGTAAAGACAGTGAGCACAGAGTGGATTTTCAGGCTCAAATGTAGAAAGCATATTGTGTTATCATAATTCTGAGTTACTTACGCTTTCCATCTGCCTGAGAAATCACACCTATGAAGTGAGTATCTCCCTGGTTTTCAGTGGCACCAAACCAGATGGACTGTATATCATGCAGATGGTATGGGCAAACAGAGCAGTATATAGCACCATACACACACACACACACACACACACACACACACAATCAAAATGCAACCATTATGTTGTTTAACAGGCTACTCCTCCAAATGATTAAGCACAAATCCTTCAATACATACATGTGCCAAGCACATACCATTAGTGACTAGATTTTACTCTCAACTGAACTGATACATGTCCAGAAGAGAATATATTTCTGTAAAGTATTAATGGTGTTGCCAAAAATAACTTAAACTCTCTCTATACAAAAATAAATGTTAATGAGAAGTCCCTGATTTAGCTATAGGGCTCTCAATAGCTATGAATTTCATCGTATCAGATCTTACTATTGCAAGATATATCTGGCAATATGTTATCACCTTGCCTTTGCTGAATAACTTACACAGGCGTCATTGGCTGGATGTGATTTAGACCTTGACAGTGTGGCTGCTGTGATGCCAGCCACCAGCAGGTGGAGCCCAAGGGTTCTGTCTATACAGGCTCTGGTTGCTGAGCTCAAAGGAGCAAATACCCCAGTTTCCACCTGTCGGACAATTGAACTGATCTCTGTCACAGACATGAAAAGGGCTAGAAGAATGACGGCCAACACTAATCACCAAATGACTGAAATTAACAATGTTAGTAAAGGTGAGGTGCCAAGGAAACAGGCACTTTGACTACAGAGAGGAAAGACTGACCATTCTAAATGACCTACTTGGAAAAGGGAAGAAATTAACATGCTCCATTCTTCTCTGAGTCCAGTGGCAATGAACTCCTATTTCTCTAGCTAAATAGAACACTTAGATTTTACAGACCTTAAGAGTATTTCAGAAACAGAGGACTGTCTGCTACTTGTCTTCCCTCCTCGCTTTCTGTCTCTAGAATTGGTCTGAAAATCGAGAATGCCCAATCCTCCTTTATGTCTGGATCTGTTCCACATTTTCTGCTCTTACCAAAACATCTCCAATGCATATTTGCTGACTGTAATAACAGAACAACATAAATGTACAATGGAAACCAGGACTCCATTTGCTCAGATGAGGTGTGAGCTCCAGATAAAATCAAAGACAGATTGAAAAAGTGAGTTTCAATGACAGCATTATCCCTCTTTTTGTTGTTATTTTATGGGTTTCAATTTGTTAGCTATTTGTAGATTTAGAAATGGGAAACATTTTCTGGACTCTGCTTGCTACTGGAGACGTTACACCCACTAGGAAATACCATAATGATTAATGACTGCTATCTGTTGTTTGTTTAAGCATCATCAGGGAGGCCAGAGGACTGAAACTAGTGAAAGTATTTCAAGCCTATGACAGTCATTGCTGTTAAATTTTTCCTGTCCCTCCAAATGTTAAGGGAAACACTATTATAATCTTAACTTCTACCAAAACTATTCTGTGTGGCGCCTGGGTGGTTCAGTCAGTTAAGTAAGCGTCTGACTTCAGCTCAGGTCATGATCTCACAGCTTGTAGGTTCGAGCCCCACATCGGGCTCTGTGCTAACAGCTCAGAGCCTGGAGCCTGCTTCAGATTCTGTGTCTCCCTCTCTCTCTCTGTCCCTCCCCTGCTCACACTCTGTCTCAAAAATAAATAAACATTAAAGAAAACCTGTACTATCTGTTGGCCAAACAGATTTATGGCGGGAAACAACTAATGCAAAGAGATATAAAAAAGTTCTCCCTGCCCTTGTGCACATATTGACTGTACCCCCAAGGCCCACTGAAGCCCAGGCACCCTGACTCTTGGCAATTTGCACACGCATCACAAAAAGCACAAGGACCCGCAAGGGCTCTCACTTTATCACACCATAGCGATCTTACTGCTGGATCTTCTGCCTCAACAATGTCCTCAATGGACAGCATTTCGGTCCTGGCACTCATGCCAAAGCCCTTCCAAACACCTGTCAGCAAAGTTCCCGGAAGTGGAATGCAATGAATTCAATGCAACAGTGGGGGATGGATCCTGCAAAGCAGGGAGACACAACAAGATGATGGAAAACAGTCAAGCCCTCCAGGAGACGGTGCCTGGAGAGCACATCAACGGGGACCCACAGCCTCCAGACAAGAGTAGTGACGGGCTACACGAGAATGTGCAACCTTGTGTGATTTATTTGTTTTATTTACTCATTGTTTTCTTGGCAACGTTAGCTCTGGGCAATGGTTGAGAAGCCAGAAACTGGTCTGAGTGGGGACAACCCTAGAATGAAATTCCACATCTATGTATTGGCTCAGTTATTCTAACTGAAAATAGGCATTTCCATGTTAAAAAAACATAATGGATACCATGGGTTTAAAAATAATAAAGGAAACATTTTCACATATTGATTTTTATTCATTTTCTGTGCTTAGAGGGGCTTTATTGTCTATTTTATAACACACTGATCATGCTTCTTAGAAAAACTTTATTAATGACTATGTAATTTGTACTTTTTCTTTCTCATGTTTATTTTTGAGAGAGAGAGAGAGAGAGAGAGAGAGAGAGAGCGAGCGAGCGAGCAGGGGAGGGGCAGAGATAGAGAAAGAGAGAGAGAGAGGGAAGGAGGGAGATACAGAATCCAAAGCAGGCTCCAGGCTCTGAGCTGTCAGCACAGAGCCTGACACGGGGCTCGAACTCAGGGACCATGAGATCATGACTGAACTGAAGACAGACACTCAATGGACTGAGCCACCCAGGCACTCCAGTGGTTATTCCTTCCTTTAAGGTGGACAGTAATTATCTGTGAGTCCTTTCCTCAGTCTTTGACCCCAACATCTATCCCCTTTGCTTATGATTTTCCTTTTTGTGTTGGGAGAGCCCCTCCTATCTGCCTATCTGTCCTTTCACAAAATCTATTCTCTATGTTGTGGCTTCGGGTCTTCACCACTTTTGCAAGTCTAATATTACATTTCCTCCCCTTAAAACGGTTTCTTACACCATCTGCCTCATAAACAATTCCCTTTTTATTTCAATGTGGTTACCTTCTCCCTAACCTCGCTCATTTTTTGTTTCACATAAGGAAGGACACCTTGGAATTTGTGGACAAAAAATTTTGGTTAATCTTATTTTGTTCTCTAAAGAAAATATAAATTCCGTATCCACGATGCAATGCTCTCCTTCTTTTGGGGTGCTCTCTCTATAGGTTCTCTGCCATTTTAAAAATGTGTTGATTTGCTTGACTATTTAAAATTAGGCGAGATCTCTCTAGGCCTAATCGTAGACACAGAACCATCGTCTTGAGTCCTTTCACTCCCATTCTGGGGACTTTAGATGTTCTTTCCAGAACAGGCGCTGGGGAAGGATGCATCAAGTGTCTACACATGGCCATCTGTCATGAATGCCCCTATACATGTGTCAAAGGATGAGCTGCTGTGAGAGACGCAGTGGGCCAACAGTGACCTGGGTGCTCGGGAAAGACGCTCCCACCCCCACGGGGGCTAGATGCCAGTTGCCTTCTACCCGGAGGGGGTGAAACTCTCACGGTCTTACTCATGCCAGGCTTCTTATCATACTTTAAGGATCTGTTTAAGCCTTGGTTTGTGCAGACTCCTCCGGGCTTGGCTAATCTTCTAGAATACAGGACCAGTGATATGGTGACTTTCTTTGTATATTTAAGTGTAAAGAGCATTAAAATGAAAAAAAAGAAAACCATGCTAATAGTGAAACTGGGTGTAATTTTCTTGTGATTTTTTTTAATGTTTTCGTGTGTCTTGATCAATTTTTAGTTATGTGCTCTGGGGACACATTTCACTTTCATTAAAATACTCCAGAGCAAGTGACACAAATGGTAACTAAAGAATGTAAGAAATGTACCTTTTGTTGTTCATTTGGTTAAAGGGCATTTAATACTAGGAATCAGAGAGTAGCCATCTTCTGAGTACTTGCTCTTGGAAGAGGCACTTAGTCCAAAAGATCACTGAATTCTAGGCTTACCAATTTACCCCAAGCACAGAGAGTAAGAATTCTGATCCTAGGCAGGCTTTTGCTTGACAGTTTCAACATATGCACATTCCATAGCCTACAGGGTGGAACCTGATCTTTACTGTGACTCTAGAGTTCTCAAGATATTTCCCTGGGTGTTTCATATTTATTGCACATTTAGGTGTCCGACATACCAATTGGATATCATTCCCATTTTCTGCACAAGTCAAAAATACTTAGAGATAAAGTCACTCACCATGTCAGGAGTGACACTGTTTGTCCAAGTCTACATTCTGGGCTTTGTCATACCATCCCATGTCCCAGAAGACAATGCACCACTCCAATCAGAGTTTCGGGGTGATCTTGAGATGTGGAGTAGCCCCATGGATTTGCTGTTTCCTACTGACAACTCTAAGCAAGTGATGCTTGATGAAGAATGTGAGTGTATTTTCATAATCTCTAATGCATCTGCCTGTAGTCTTGGAATGCCATTCTTTATAATGAGACTTGTAGATTATAAATAAAATCTTTGTTCACATGCACGCACTATTTATGGGGCACCTAAGCAAACCTAGCATAAAATCCCTCTTAATGAAGAGCTAATTATAGGACAAAAAGATAACGAGGAATGGTTGGTTGGGTAGAATTTCCCTAACATTAGTTTTGCCGATCGCCCTATAGATGCGTTGTTTAGAAAGATATGTAACGAGAAATTATATCTCATGGCTTTGCCCTCTGCACTACAGAATTACTATGGAGAATACTAAGAAATTCAGCACTCGGACATTCATGGTTATGTTCACATGTTAGAAACGAATAGGATCCCAAAGCTGGAAGGACCATGGGGCTCATTTAACCCAACATCACCATTTTACAGGTGAGAAAACAGGATGGAATGTCAGTACCACTGGAGAGAGGACTGGAGATCCAAGTTTTAGTTGCGATTCTTCCACTAATCAGCATGGGAGTTGGAGTGAACCCCTGTGTCCCTCTAGAAAATCACAAAGGGAGATAAATACCCTCGAGGGAATCCTGGGTATCGGCCACCCTTGCCTTTCTCTGTCCATCCTTTAAACTGGATCCAACCTGAGCCCTCAACTTGTCTAAAGATCCAAACATTTGTGTCTAAATACACGATTTTCCTCCGGAGGCATCTTAAAGAGAAGTCTAAGAGGCAGCTAGCATCATTATAGCCCCAGAGACTCCTATATTGAGACACAGGCTGGTGGCTAGTACTCTTCACACAAACTGTATTTAAAACAGCTCAGGTCTTCATTTTCCTTCAGTAGGACTGCAGAGGTGAGCTCCCCATGGAACACCAGACCCCCAGTGGTGTTCCTTTCTATCAGGGCGCCTGGTGTTACTACAAACTCCATTTGATAGATCTATGCGCATCGCTTCCTAATAAAGGAGTTTAGTGGTTTTCTTCCCCTTGACCTGCATCTCAATCATCTTTTTTCAATCTATTCTCTGAGTATTGCCTGCAGTCCCATCATCGACTGCCAGCAACGGGGTCCCAGCGCAACTGTCGCTGGCAACATGGTCACCATAGCAACATCCTCAGACTTAGCTCCACACTTTAAAACTTAAGATCTTTTGCAGAAATGCCAAAGTTAATGAATTTTTTATTGGTCTGGCCTTTCAGGTCATGGCAGAGTATCTAATAATGATGCATATTCAGACACTAAAGTTTTAATTAGAGATTAATTGGCAAAGACTATGAGAGAACTACCCAGAAGAAGTGGATTTATCTTTCGAAGCAAAGGTGTACAGGGGGCTCTCATAGATGGGGACATGAGCAAGTGCCAGTTTCCAAGGTGGCTGCAAAGGACAGCCTGCACATAGTTTAAGAGGCTGTTTAAGAAAACTGCCTTTATAGCACAAGGAACAGTTGACCTCGCCTGGCCACGTGATCTATCTTTGAGTGATACATTAAAGTATTCGCTGCCACCACTCAAAGTGCCTGCTTGTGAGTGGACCGACACTTGGATTGGCTGCCAGACACACCCAGAGACTAGACCAAAAATGGTGATCTGCAAATCACCATAAAGTCATCATGGTCTGTTGGCAAAACTCTCAACCTTGACCTTACTAAAAAACCACATGTACCTTTCTGGGCTGCCTGGAATCCGGCCAGATGATGGACTGGAGCCTGAACCTTGAGGAAGGGTAGGCAGCTGAGAGTGGCACATGCAAGACCCAACTGTCAAGCCTCTGATTTTGCAGCTTGGAATAGCTCACGGCATGGGTAAGTAAAACCTGCTCCAGGATGGTGGGTTGGCCCAGTTGCCTAGCGGACACCACAAGGGATCTGGAAATGCTTACTGTTTTAAAGTAGTAAGTTGTAGAGTTTTGAACACAGGAAGAGAACATATAGTTCAGCAGGTACTCACTCTTAGAGGGGAGATGGGCACACTGGCAGAGGAGGGTAAAATGATTTCCCCAAATCCACCTTGCTGCTGAGCCATGAAACACCATTCTCCAGATTCTCAATTCAAGGGTCTGTTACATCCTCTTTCATACTTGCTTTCCATCCAAAGTAGGGGATTAGGGACACCTGGGTGGCTCAGTCGATTGAGCCTCTGACTCTTGATTTCAGCTCAGGTCAGGATCTCAGGGTCATAGGATCAGCCTTTGTCGGGCTCCTCGCTGAGCATGGAGCTTGCTTAAGATTCTCTCTCTCTCCCTCTGCCCCTTCTTCACTCACTTGCATTCTCTCCCTCTAAAATAAAAATTAAATTAAATTTTTTTAAAAAGTGGGGGATTAGGACACATGTTCCTTCTGAGAAGCTCAAGGCTGAGGCTACACAGCATTTCTGCTTTCATCTGGATGCTTCAGCTATATCCAGGAACTTCCACTGAGTTTCAGCATTAGTGGTGGGACATGCTGGGGTCAGCATGGGGAGATTTCAGCCTAGCTGTGCCCCCAGTGGCTTTAGGTAGATGTGATGTGAAATTTGTCTGCAAATGTACTTTTAAAAAACTTTTAAAACATTTTTTCAATTACTTTGAAATTATTTATTTTAGAGACAGTGTGTGTGCAAGGGAGGGGCAGAGAGAGAAAATCCAAAGCAGCCTCTGCACTGACATAGGGCTCGAACCCACGAACCATGAGATCCTGACCTGAACCAAAATCAAGAGTTGGATGCTTAACTGACTGAGCCACCCAGGCATCCCTATGAATGTACCGTTACAAAGCCTGCTCTTTTTAAAAACATAGCACCTGGTGCAGTGAAGAGATGGCTATCTATGGATTAACATGCCAGGATTTGAATTTCATGTTATCACTTTCTGGGTGTGCCAGTTTGGTTAAACCACTTAAACTCTGTGTCTCAGTTTCCTTAATCTGTAAAAGGGAACAATGATATTGAGGGAGAGCCTATTTCCTGAAGCTACTTTGAGATAATGCAGGTCAAATATTAGCACTAATTGATATCTGCTATTACAACATGGCCCCTGTTTACTCTAACCTCACTCCCTTGGTGTTCTGGTAAGACTGCCTTTCACTTCAGGACATACAAAGTCATTCTCAAAGAAAGCATCTGAGCCACCTGAGACTTGTGGGAACAGAAGGGCATCTGTCAGAGGTAATTTCTCTATTCTCCTTGAAGCAGTATTTACAGATCATACATATGGTTCCTAATTATGCCCACTCATGAGGAGTGGTCCCTGTAAAAGGTCTTTCTACCCTGGGGGAGTTGAGAGGACAGGCCATCAAGAAAGGGTGAGAAGTGGATACAGAACAGTAACACCCACTGGTCTGGAAGTTCAGTTCCATGTTATCCGTGGACTCCATAAATACCAGCTTTCTCACTTGTGAAGTGAAAGAGCTGAGCCAATGGAATTCATCTCTGAGACTTTGATGCATGGACAGGAATTGAAATTGATGTGGGTGTGTGGGGGGGGTAGTTATTAGTGCCTAAGCAGAGTTGTCTTTTTTTTTTTTTTTAATGTTTATTTATTTCTGAGAATCAGTGAACAGGGGAGGGCAGAGGGAGAGAGAGGGAGACAGAATCCCAAACAGGCTCCGCACTGACAGCAGAGAGCCAGATGTGGGGCTGAAACCCACAAACCATGAGATCATGACCTGAGTCGAAATTGAGTCCAATGCTTAACCAACTGAGCCACCCAGGAACCCCCAGAATTGTCTTTTTAACATTTGAATCAGTCTGGTCTTACACAGGCTAACCAATGGTGCTAATGGCCAGGGATGGTTTCCATGTGGGCTGGTAAATTGGCCAATATACACTGAGAGAAGAGGGGAGGGTTTTTTTTTTTTTAATCCCACTTCATTACAACCAGACATGTTAAAAACATCAAGCCAGAGCACAAGATTTCCTATGTGACAAATCTTTCCTATATGACAAATCTTTCCTATGTGACAAAATTGGCTTCTCCATCAATTCTAAAAACATCTTTACCTTGATCTTCTCCCCATTTCTGTTTTAGAAATGATGGTAACCTTAAATTTAATTGCAATATATATTTTTTTAAATAATAGGAAAAAAAAGGTATTGGTCCAGTTCAATTATTAGAGCAAAATATAGGAGTACAGAAATTTAGAAAAAAGTAGAAAGTGTAATAAATGCAGGTAAAAACTTTATCTGATTCTTAACCTAACTCTCCGATATATATCTGAAACAAATACTGATCATTTATTTTCCTAAAGATGATTTCCATTACTTATATAACATGGAAACATTTGGACAAGAAACAGTGTTGGCTTTTAAAATGCCTCCTGCAGAAGGGTGCCTGGATGGCTCGGTTGGTTAAGCGGCTGACTTCGGCTCAGGTCATGGTCTCTCAGTTCGTGGGTTCAAGCCCTGTATCGAGCTCTGTCCTGACAGCTCAGAGCCTGGAGCCTGCTTTGAATTCTGTGTCCCTCTCTCTATACCCCTCCTCCAATCACACTCTGTCTCTGTCTCTCTCAACAATAAATAAATGTTATAAAAGAAGTAAATTAATATAAAATGCATCCTGCAGATATACAGGAGCAATGTGGCATTGCAGGGGAAAACTAAAAACATTAGCTATGAGGGGAACAAAACAACAAACAAAAATGTAATAATGACTTCTCTTGAAAGCCCCAGGTTTCTTTGTGAACCATTGTGAAAATTTCCCATTTTTGAAATTATATTTGCCTCTTTTTTTTTTAAGAAAACCACCACAACCTTCACCTTATATGAGATGCATTGTCAAGACTCAATATAATAACTGTGTGGTGACATTTTGGCAGCAAAAAAAGGACCTCAAAAGGTCACGTCAACCCACTCTTGACTGATGACAGCCATCGCCAACCTATTAACTAATGCTCAGGACACAAGGTGAATTTTTTATGTCTTTTCAATAAATATCACACATCTGGCAAAGGAGGAGAACTTTCTTTGGAAAAAAATAACCTATTATCTTAGATTATGAGGACCAGAAGAAAGGAGCTGTAAATCCACCTGAGAGAGCAAAACTACATTCTATAGGATGGTGTTTCCTTATGTAAAAGGGAGAGCATGGGGAAGAACTGACTTGACCCGATCATGGCAATTTACAACACGGAGACACGAGCCAGCTGTGATGAGCATTAGGCAAAGTGAATGGCTGTAAGCTGCCCTCTTGTATCATCATTTTTCAGATGGTAGGAAGATGGGGCAATGAGCTACTGGAAGTTTTCTCCTCAGACAGGGTGGCTTCACAGATGGGCTACACCTGTGGTTCCCACACAACCTGTGGGTCTCAGCAGGTGCCTGGATTCTTCATACGACTCTCCAAATTGCCTTCTATTTCACAAGGAATCCAAATTGTTTTTTATTCTCTAAAGATCACTTATAAGCTTTAGGAGACAAGTGTTTTCAGAAAGAGGAATTCTGTCCAATGTCTCCTTACCCAACATGAGGGAAGCTGGTTTTAGTGATGGCTGATGCTTCTGCCACATGGTGTGTTAAATATTTTTAAAATCAACCTTGGTTAAAAAATATTATAAATCTTTAAGGCAGGTCTGATATAGGAGCTACTTCGTAATTGGTAGCTATTAATTTTGTTCATTGGAAAAACCAATGAATTTGAATTGTTTGGCTTTTTTGTTTGTTTTGTTTTGTTTTTTTGAGAGAGAGAGCATGAGCAGAGGAGGGGCAGAGAGAAAGAGAGAAAGAGAAAATCCCAAGCAGGTTCCATGCTGTCAATGCAAAGCTCAACATGGGGCTTGATCCCACAAAGTGAGATCATGACTTGACCCGAAATCAAGAGTTAGACGCGTAGCCTACTAAGCCACCCAGGCGCTCCTGAATTTGAATTCTGAAAACAAGAACAAAACCAGAAACTACTTCTGTAAGTCTGTTAAAATCAGGACAGGTGTAACAGGTACATGACCAGGGCAATCAACATTCCAGCTGGCATTTAACAAGCAAGCTTGGCTATTTCACATCTTCCAACCCCGGCATGACATCAAACAGCCTTACTCAAAACCATCGATATTTTGGCATTAAGCCTTACACTGAGGCATGAAATCCATGTGGTTTCAATGTACTGGTGAGGATGAAGTCTGTGCTGCCACTCAAAACAGAAATTTGAGGAGAACTTTTTGGAACTGAAGCATTTCTGAATCACTATCTGAACCTCATCAATAGCAAACTCCCTGGTATCATCTGTAATCTTTTGAAAATCAATTTCCTTTCTGATTAGAACAGGGGAAGGGGGGTGAAGGTCATGGAGGAGGGCACTTGTGGGGAAGAGCACTGGGTGTTATATGGAAACCAACTTGACAATAAACTATATGAAAAAAAAATAGAACAGTGGTAAAACAAAATCAACTGTGTCTTTCCCTTCCTTTGTTATTTAAATAATCTTAAAGCTGGGAGGACAGATTGAAATGTGACACGCAATGAGTGTGTGTGTGGGGGGGGGGCGTTCTGCACTGAGTTATGGAGATCATTAGTGAATCTGGGAGAAAAACCAGACATTGTAGCCCAGAGCCCAGAGCCGTAAGCCCTCTCCAATCTAAGGACCATGTAAACACCAACTCAACCTAACAGAGCATGGATCGGTTCTTGTTTTCCCTATAGGACTCTGTCCAACTCTGTATTTTTAAATGGAAAATCTTTTTGCTTGAGTCGTTCTTACTCTGTATTTCCCATCACTATCTTACCCTATTATTTATTTTTCTACTCTATTAATAAACATAGGTTTGACCGTTGACCTACCCTCTTCCTGGTAAAATAACAACAAATGATAGCAAGAAATATAACTTTAATTTCTCTAGCTATCTAATCTAGGCAATGTTATTCTGGGGAAGAGGGAGACTGGTTTTTGTCTTTGTACAGATTCTGTAAAGACTATAGTGAATGGTAATCTGATTGATTGAGATTCTTGGGAGACATTTTAACTGCATTTCATACATAAACGATTTTTCACTCTCCATGAGTATTCTGAATTAAATCTTCCTCGGTGTTATCCGATACTTTCATGAGCGCGATACGCTCTGATTCAACATGGTGCATAGACGGCTCCTCCCGGTTTGTGATGTGGCCTTACGCAGCTGTGTGGAGCAGGGTAAGAGCAGGTTTCCAAGCAGATAAAGGGTCTCCACCCTTGCGTGAAGTCCATTCTCAAGGTCCCTCTTATTTTAGGAGCCAACACCAGATGTGATTTTGAGGAAATGGTTGTACACACAGGAATCTTTATGGATTTAAGGATTTTTAATATGGGATTTCCATCTGCCACTGGGACTTAACACCAACCCACAAAACTAACATTGTAAAAATCGGTATGTGGACACAACAAACAAAGTTATTATCCTTCTGTTTATCACCCGCAGATTGGTGCCTCCCTGAAGGTCCATCGCTAGCCATCACAGACAGCGCACAGCAGTAACAAGGCTGGATATCTGTGAGTTCTACAACCTACCTACCATGAACGGGGGAGTCTCAGGAAAGAATTAAGACACCCTTCTTTTTTTTGACAACCAAGCCTGAGGTTATATGACATTTCTCTCTAGGTCAAAAGAGCAGGTGTCTGGATATCATCCTTTTAAAAACATAAACGAGAATTAAGTTTCACTGTCAAGGGCAGAAAGGTGGTTTGCACCTGGGGAGCCATGGCAGATGAGGAGGCGATTTGGCCCAAGGGAAGCATGGATGAGAAGGGAGAAATGAGATCATGAGATGAGCAGGGCTGGGACAGGGGAGGCAGGTGGAAGGTGGGGCGGGGGCGGCGCTCACCACTGCCCCCTCCACTGGCTCCTCAGCCCGGGTGTCCAGTCCAGAGTCCAGCCCAACGGCAGCTGTGGCGGCAGCAGGGGGCTCCTCTGCTTTCGGCTCTGTGGGTAGAGCCTGTTCAGATTCAGCCTTTGTTTGTTTGTTTTTGGGTCAGAGGAAAAAGATTCAACACATGAGTAGATAACATCACAGGATACTGGACAATTAAGACTTTCTTCGTCATCCTACAGGCAACTGGCTTCATTAAATCTGTGCTGGAAAAACGGTCCCACATGTGGCATCAGGAGCCTTTAACTGAAAAGTCTAGAAATGGACTCTTGTTAGGCTTCTCTTTGGCATCATCAAGCACTGTCGTTTCCCCAGAAGTCAGACAAAGACTTACCATTTTGGCTACTACTCATTGTACTTACTTCCAACTTCATGTTGTCTGTAAGAGATCCTAAAATGGTCTTTTCCGCCATCTGGCAGAGAGAGAGGAGATCCTAGGAGCTCCCTACCTTTGCCAGTCGGAAGGAGGGAGAAAGAGCTCAGAGGCACCAGGTTCTGGGACTTTCTGGCTCTGATGTGCACTGCATTTCAAATGACCCAGAATGGAAGGGTTACTCCAATATTCAGGTCAAAATGCATTCATCTGCATGACTAGGTCACCTTGAAGCCACTGTGCCCCTCACTGCCCCGGCTGGGAGGGGCAGACCCAGCTACCTGGCAAGTAGCCGCCACAATCACAGACACTTTGCTGCCTTGTACATTCCTGTTCAATTTCTTGTTCCGCTTTCCCCTGCTCCCCAAATTCTTAGCAATCAGTCTCTTCATATAATAAGCTAATTCTGTCGGGGACCACAGGGTGGTATTCTCTGTGATACCAATTAGACTCTTCTAATTATGTGGTCCAGAGTGAAGATCTATCCCACAGTGACCTTGACACACAGACTTCCTCCAGGTGCCAATTACATGTGGAATCAAGCCTCTGGAATCTCTTCACTCCAGACTTTGTTAGTTTCAAACTTAGTGCTATTAAGTAACAACAGCCCCTTAAGAACAGTACAGCCAACCCTGTCACCATGGCTACTGAAAATGTTCCACTTTTTCCAATTCTGACTAATGTAAGCACATTTATTTAGCTGGATGATCTCACTGAATGGATGGCCATCAGAAGGGTACATCGAGGTTCTTTTCCATCAGGACATTTCAAGTGTAAGAGAGTTGAAAAATGTTATCCTAGAGGAGTACGAAGTTTTTAATAAATGCTGTGATTGGGGAAATCAGTAACTTTAGTCAGACTCTCACTCACCAAAAGCAATGGAGAACCAGACACCCTGTAATGCTCACAAAGTTGGTTCATATGACAAGTTCCATATGGAAGGGATGGGGAAGGTAGGCTGAGATTCCGGGAAATGAATAATGAACAGCTGGATCCATACACGAAATATTTCTCTCGTGTTCTCCCCCACCCCCCACAAACTCCTCCACTGTGACTCACGGCATGGTCACACACATAATAAAGAAAGGATACTTTGGTAGACAAGTGTGCAGTGATTTGACATTTTTATGGGCTTTTATAACCTTTAAGGGGTGACCTGACACAATTTTTGAGAAAGAATGAGATAAAATTCACTCTAATATACTTTCAAGAGTTTTTTATGGGAAAAGATTTCACGTTTATTGTTCCAAAAGAATTATCTTCGTAATGGAGCAAGGTTTCATAGCAGCCAAGAGGGACCATAAGCTCTCAGGATATGATCTTACCACTTTGGAAATCAAGGTGATTTGCTAGGAGAGGATGATATCAAATGACCCACACAGTAGGGACAGGAAGGGTAATTTGACAAAGCCCCAAGAAATCCATAGGCAGATGGCAGTCCCCTGTGGGCTGAGTCTATAAGGAGAAAGTCTGAAGCCAAATAAGGAACCAAGAGAAGTTTCCAAATATGAGCCAAATAAATATATCATTGTGCATAAAGATAATGTAAAATGAAAAAATATTTGCATCAGAGTCTGGCTTTCTTGGAAGTCCAAAGAAACTTGGAAGTTTTACACAAGGCAAGAATAAGTGATTTCGTATATGAGCTGACTTGCGTTTTGTGTACTAACATCAGATAATCCAACAGAAACACAGCATGAAGAGGACGTAGAGTTGGTTATGTCCCCACAAGTCATAACACCTCCCCTATATTATAATATCACACCAGATATTACAATATAGCTGCACAACTTAACAACTTAAATTCTAGGGAAAGAAACAGAACTCACTGAGTGATGAGTAAGGATGAACCACGATGGCACGACCGCGCACATCAAATCAGCTACTCGAATCTGGAAATAGAAGTCCCCCTTCTATCCCTTCTACGATCATGTAAAATTGTAAGTAGTCTGTCAAGATGGAAGGAAAGCACAGGCAGATTTTGAACCACGTCTTGTGGAAAAATCTAAAAGAGTCCTGGTCAGAAGTAAGCCACTTTTTTTCCCTACAAGATACATCCCTTAACAGACATGCAGATAGGTTGATACCACACTGTATTTAGGATCACTGGTGATCATTTCCTATCAATTGCCAGGGTGGCGATCATTATACATTCAAAGGAGAAGTATACTCTAAATTTATTGGTGGTAGCAGGATGTCCCAATGGTTTAACTCTGAGACATAGAAATGAAATTCTTCCTTTAGAACAGAATAAGTGCAGCCTCAGTGCACATCTCCTAGTGTCCTCTGTCATAAGATGGAAGGCAGGTCGCTGCAGAGGAAGGAGACAGGTTGGGAGTGGGGTTGAGTCTAGTCACACTCTTGGGGCATCTGAGTGGCTCAGTCAGTTAAGCTTTGACTCTTGGTTTCGGCTCAGGTCGCTATCTCGCAACTTTGTGAGTCGAAGCCCCATGTGGTGCTCTACGCTGGGAGCATGGAGCCTGTTTGGGATCCTCTGTCTCCTTCTCTCTCTGTCCCTTCCCTACTCATGCGCTCACTCTCAGTCTCTCACTCTCAAAATAAATACATTAACTTAAAAAAAAAGTCTAGTCACATTCCAGTATGGCACTTGCCTTACAGTCCTGCTCCTCCAAATTTGGGAAAGCTAATTCAGTGGGAACTGTAAGGGATATAGAGCTAACTGAGCCCTGAGCAAGGTTTGCAGATTCAAAAGTGTTTAAATTTATACTCAAGAGATGTCCTGTGGGCTGTAAGATGCAGACTGGTGAGATGTGCAGTTGACTATGAACATCAACCTTCACCTTGCTCAGACCAGTCAATGAACCAAACGTTGGGAAATTGTCCAGCTCCTGGGAAGATCCTATATAATCACATTTCAGTGGGAGAAGTGGGTTTGCTAGGATTTCCGAGTTCCTCACATGGCCCAGCCAATGTTAGAAGCATCTGCAATGCTGGTCATGACAAAGCTAAGTGTCCCAATGGAAAAGAAGGTGCAAAATGTCTGCTTCAGAGAATACATATCAAAAGAAGGGAAGAGCGGGAAATGGAAGCTTCTATAGCAAGCTGTGGGCAGTAGGAGGATGTTTTGAGAAACTTAAAAACCACTGGATTCTATGCCTGGACTTGTGCATTAAAGTAATAGGCGTGAGTTTAATTATGACCCACTGCCTTTCTTTTTATTCCAGTATTTCTCCATTTTTCTTGACCCATGCACAACTGATAATTAAAAATCTCATTCTCCAGCGTTGGTATCCATCACTCAGGCTGAAAATCACCAAGGAGCATGACACAGAAGTCTCTCTGACTCCATTATCCTCTCATCTGGTCACCCAAAAGGTAGAAAGCAGGACAATCTACAGACACAGCATTCCAGACGTCCTGGCCTTTGAGAACTATCAAAGCAACCTTTAAGACAAACTTCCCAGAACAGAATTCCTTACTTAGAGGTAAAATCATCTAAAAAGAAAACTTTATTCTATTTAAATCCAATTCTAACCTCCCAGTGTGAAAGCCAGGAGCTGGGATAATTACAGACCATTCCCATGGGAAAACTAGTGAGCTACAAATAACCCCTGTGAGTAAATTCTCAAAGCGCCCCACACCAAGTAGTGTACTACAGCCAAGTTCACCAGTGACGTCACTCAAGCCTTCTTCACGCCACCTCACTTCACTAGGAAGCGGCTGGGGAACAGGTTTCCCATGACAACTGCAACAACAACCTTGAAGGAATGTCCTCTAACACATAGAGTAACTCAGTCTGCTCCTACTCACTCCCCAGCTAAGCCTTTTTTCTACATCCTCTGGCAGCAATGTAGGGATCCTATCTCTATTGTGCCTGACTTCTTTCTACAACTCACAGAGTGGAGGGAAAAGATGAGAGATGAGAAATGAGGTTGGTTCAGGCTTGAGAAGAAGCAGAGATTTACTTTGGAGCATGAATTCTCCAGGCAATTTCATTGTTACACTCAGGGAGAAACGTCCATGCAGTTGATGGATTTCCACGGAAGCCCACTAACTAGATGTCTGTGTTTTGTTGGGATCACTTTGCCTTTACAAGTAGAAGCAACCAACACCAAAGACACCGTGAGATTTTTCAGAAGCCTTCCTTCCTATTTTCTAGAAAACAAAGAGCTGCAGAAACCACATTCTGGATATTCAAGTTCTAGATAACCTCGAATGATCGACCCCAGCACATTCAGCAGCAAGTAACGGCTTCCCCAAAACGCACACCAAAGCCAACTTACCAAGTTACAGATCTTACTCTGGTCTGTCTGCATTGTGAATAATGACGTGTCCTGGGGCTGAACATTGGGGAGAAAATAAAAGATGAAAAATTATGAAGGTTCCAGCTAATCTGCTAGAAAAGGGGACAAAGATATCCTTTAAATTGGCTTCCATCAACTGTAACAGTAAATACATTATAAAGGCTTTTAAAGTCTCCTTTTATTTTAAATGAGAAGAGCAGATAATGCAAAAGTAATTTTAACAGTAGATGTCCTAAACATAAATGTCATAAATGTAGGCGAGCATAACATATAATAATATAGTAAGAATCATTTACAAACGGGCAGTGATTTCAGGGACATTTTTATTCCACAGCTTCTCTTTTGGACATCTATACTGAATTAGAATCTAGTAGCTCTAAGGGGCACTTGGGTGGCTCAGTCAGTTGAGTATCCTGCTTCAGCTCAGATCATGACCTGGTGGTTAGTGAGTTCGAGCCCCCACATTGGGCTCATTGCTGTCAGCACCTAAGCTTTCAGTACAGAGTCTGTCCCCTCTCTCTCTGACCTTCCCCTGCTTATTCTCTCTCTTAAATAAAACATTAAAAAAAAATAAAAACTAAAATTAAGTAGCTCTAAACTATAAATTCACACTTTTTAAATACTAGTAATTCAATCTTACTATATCACCTAAGTGTGACCTCTATGGGTTAATAATGAACCATAACTTAAAGATATATTTTAACAAAAAAATTTTTAATGTTTTTTTAAGAGAAAAAGAGAGAGAGAGAGCAAGTCAGGGAGGGGCAGAAGAAAAGGAGACACAGAATCCAAAGCAGACTCCAGGCTCCGAGCTGTCAGCACAGAGCACAATGCAGGGCTTTATACCGTGTATTCATTGGCCTAAAAAATCAAGCTAGAATAAATCTAAGGGAACAGTGATCTCTAAGACAACATTCATCTCTCCTTATGCTGGCAGCCAGGCGTATAGCCAGCAGACAGACCAGAAAAGTCTTTCCTGGTTAATCGGACCAGTTGAAGACAAAAAAAAAAAAAAAAAAAAAAAGTACCAGTAGAATTTGATATCAGGGCTTCCCAACAGAAAAGAAGAGACAGTGGCACTTGGTTAAAGATGTTGTATTAAAGCCAATTACCTCTGTTACCTCCAGCATCCAAACTAAACCGTAAAGGGAATTTCATAAGGCAAGTTTAAAAAGGCATAAATCCCTGACCATAAGAAGCATATGAAGATAAGAGAAACAAAATTTTGAAACTGAAAAGCAGACGAATGCACCTGTAAGTTGGTGGACCCAGAAAAAAAAAACAAAAACACAGTATCCTAAGGTGATGTAAGAAATGCCAAAAAAACAACCTGGTTTATTACTCAGAACTCCCAATGGATCAAGAATTAGAAACATGGGGCGGGGGGTATGGGGGGATGGGTGGAGGGCCTGGGTGGCTCAGTCAGTTAAGCATCTGACTTTGGCTCAGTCATGATCTCGTGGTTTGTGAGTTTGAACCCCATGTCGGGCTCTGTGCTGACAGCTCAGAGCCTGGAGCCTGCTTTGGATTCTGTCCCTCCCCATTCTTGCTATGTCTGTCTGTCTGTCTCTCTCTCAAAAATAAACAAACATTATAAAAATGTTAAAAAAAAAGAATTAGAAATGCGGAGACCAAGGGAAATGGGAACTGGGTGGTGCTAAAGGTGGGGACCTGGCTGGAAGTCTCCTAAGAAGTAACTAGACCTCAAGATCCTCTCACTAATCTGCAAACCAAGTGACATCCCTTCACTCCAGCACAAGACTGGATGTTTTTGCAGAGGCTGAAACAGATGGTGTCCGGACTAGGGAACACAAAGGTATCTTAGGAAAGTAGCAGCCTCAAGTGAGCATTTACATAATAAATACTGAAAGCTGGGACCCCTCAAAATCTATTCTTGGAAAAAAAAAAGATTCTATGATCCTGCTATAAAAGTAAACTTTATGAAGTAAAGTTATTGTTTGTGAAATAGTTGTATCAGAAAATTGTTTATCCTAAATATTAGCATGGAGTTTTCATGATAATTGTAATTTCATTAAATCTAAGATAAAATTAATTTTTTTAAAAAAATCAAAACAACAGCTTCTCAGTGGCAACACTGGGAGGTAGAAAAAAATGGAGGAATGGCTTCAAAATTCTAAGGGAAAATATTATATTCTAACACAATATCCAATCTAACAGACCATTATGTATAGAGATATAGACATTTTCAGATGTATAAGGTCACCAGTACATACTTCTCATGCATACTTTTCTTTGAAAGTTGCTGGAGAATGTGCTTGAATTTGTGGATGAGGATGTGTTCTAGTACGTGAAATTAAACCACAAACGAGGAAGACTTGTGTCCAGAAAGAGAGGACTGACACAGGGCAGACATACCAGAGGAGCCTGGGGAATAGCCAGGGTAGCAGGTGTAGCCAGAGAGAACCTAGTTCAGATGGAGCAGTTCAGAAGGAGAGAGAAGCAGATTCTTCAGGAAGATGAAACTGACTGAATGCTTAATGTTTGCCAACAAAAGGAGGGAAGATTTACAGAACTAGAGAGTATGGAACTGAATTGGCAAGAAGGACCTAAAACATGAAGCAGATGAAAAGGCCCTGCAATTATTTCCTCAAAGGAGAGCAAAAGGTTGGCAAAAAAGTAAACTTCATGGCTGGGGTGCTGATAGCATTTGTCCAGATTGGCTGGATGGCTGCGGAGGGACTGCAGCAGAGAGAGGGCAGGGAGGAGAGCAGGGGTGAGCCGTGAGGCGGGGATGGGAGGGTCTGCAGGCATGTTAAGTCTGAGCCTTTCAGAGAGATGGGTTGATAGATAATAGATGGTAGATGATGCTTTAGAAACCACAAAGTAGCTTATAAACAAGTCATACACACACATGTGGCTGAGATCAGAGAACCTGGTAAAAGGAGTGAAAGTATTCACCACTAAGAAGTCAGAAATGGAGGAGGTATGTGACTGTCTGAAATTTTTATATAAAACACGATTATACCACTTGGTTGCTCTTTAAATGATGTGAATTTATAACTGGTAAGCACACAAATTAAAGAAAAATGAGAAATGAGTAACAATTCTCATGACCTGACCTTTACAGAGTTTTAGGCAGTTGGAGAGACGAATTGCCATCTCCCTTTATGGCTGTGCAAACCTGCATTTGGAGGGGGGTCTGTGTGCACTTTATCATTTCATAAGTAACATGGGGGAGAGTAAGCAAATTTTTAAATAG
Organism: Mungos mungo; assembly: GCA_004023785.1. NCBI lineage: Eukaryota > Metazoa > Chordata > Mammalia > Carnivora > Herpestidae > Mungos > Mungos mungo. The sequence goes on from PISW01008003.1 coordinate 79,179, forward strand.
AGAAATTCTAAATGCTAAAATGAGAAACTGTTCATCTCTAATAATCTGAGACAAAGCGTTCATCACAGACAAGCCTCTGTGTGAAGTCTTCCCTCAAGAGGTTTTCAGAAGTTATTCCATGGGCTTGGGAGCCGTGTGGTCTGCCTTTTTACATGGGTCACAAGTGCCCGTCTTTTGGGTCCTGTCAAGTGATGTGACAGTCCATCTGTTGTGGCTTCTTTTCCACAGACGCCCAAGGAAAATTCTGCCTTCCTAGACAGAGCCAATCAATGGTTTCTTATCCTCAAATAGCGCCTTCCTGAAGAAGGACTGAAGAGTTAAGGTTCTATGCAGTATGGCTCTTATATGATTCCGTGTAAGGAGGCTCCTAAAATCTATTTCTATTTTCTAAAGACCCATCCTGTTGAAACAATCCTCTCTCTTCTTTTCTGACACCTGAATCTAGTAGATCTCTCAGAGAAGGACAGCCTCTAATTTCTACTAGAGGAATCAGCATAATTCCATGGTCAGCCTCACCATATTAGTAGCCAGGACAGTCAGGAAGCACTTAGTACGGGGTGGGCTCCTGGGCAAAGTGTGCTGGTTGCATATCTCATGGACTCTTCACAATAACCCTATAATATTGCCCCTATTACTGCTTCCATTACAAACCTGCAAGTGATAGGGTCAAGCACTGCACCGACGTTCTTAAACATTATGCTACTCAAGTGACACTGAGGTCACTCAATCTCAGAGATGGACTGTGTAAGCAAAGCAATCTCTTACCTGGGTGAATCCATTAAATGTACCACCGGAAGCCTAAACAGAAAGGGAAATCAATGTATGTTATTTTCTATCATTTTTCTGTGATCAGTTAATGTCCATCAGACAAGCTGGAAAGTAAAGACCATCACACCTTTTAAAATAATACAAAAGGCTGCTGTGCACGAGAGCGTTTAGGAAATGCAAAAGGCCAGGCTGTATTATTTTAAATAGGCTGACAAAAAAAAGACTGTATTTACAATTATTGCTGGTGTATAGTTCAGTGCTAACCAAAGCCCACTTTCTCAATAATGAGAAGATGATTCCAGAGAAAAGCCAATGAGCTTCTTTTTTAGGCCACCAATTGAATCCATTTGCATTTTTAGTACTTTTCTGATACATCATTTGAATGGATAGCTTTTGGGAGATTCTATAGTTT
>PISW01008004.1:0-80320 GCA_004023785.1 Mungos mungo
GCTCTGGAAAACAGTGTGGAGGTTCCTCAAAAAACTATCCATAGAACTCCCTTATGACCCAGCAATAACACTGCTAGGGATTTACTTAAATGAAAATGCAGATACAGAAATGCTGATGCATAGGAGCACATGTACCCCAATGTTCATAGCAGCAATGTCAACAATAGCCAACACTTGGAAAAAGCCTAAATGTCCATCACCTGATGAGTGGATCAAGATGTGGTATATATATATACAATGGAGTATTACATGGCAATGAGAAAGAATGAAATCTGGCCATTTGTAGAAAAGTGGATGGACCTGGAGGATGTCATGCTAAGCGAAATAAGTTAGGCAGAGAATTACAGATACCATATGTTTGCACTCATAGGTCTAACAGGAAATTAGGAGAAAACTAATGGGGGACGAGAGGGAGGGGAAGAGGGAAAGATATTTGGGGAGAGAGAGGGATGCAAAACTTGAGAGACTATTGAATACTGAAAATGAACTGAGGGTTGAAGGGGAAGGGGGAGGGGGGAAAAGAGGTGGTGGTGATGGAGGAGGACACTTATGGGGAAGAGCACTGGGTGTTGTATGGAAACCAATTTGACAATAAACTATTTTTAAAAAATGAAATGATGTTGGATGATAACATGAATTTACATAAAGAAATATATTGGAAAGGTAATTGCCAAAATATGCATTAAAATATACAAATTTTCTCTTATCTCAACTTCAAGACAACTGTACTATAAGCCTTCATAAACTGTATTACTGCATTTATAACATATGAACATATATTTGAAAAGTGCCCAAAGTAGGGGAAGAGAATGGAGCTATAATGAAAAAAAAGTTTCTGTATTTTACTAGATTTGTTTGTATAAATCTGAAGTCAGTTGTGATAAATGCATATTGTAATGCCTAAAGTGACCTTAAGAATAAATAATAAATAAACTTTAAATATATAAGATAAATATTATTAAAGGAACGTAAATGGTACACACACAAGTGTGTGTAAGAGGCAATAAATGTATAAAAGGCAGTAAAAAAGGAACATATGAATACAAAAAGGAATAAAACACACAAAAAATAATTAGCAAAATGGTAGAAATAAATTCAGCCATAAACACTAAATATAAATAGATTAAAAACTCCAAACAAAAGGCAGAGGTTTATCATACCAACTAAAACAAACATAAGACTCAACAATATGCTACCTGAAAGATCTTTAGGTACAAAGACAAAATTAAAACTAAAGGACAGAGAAAGTTATACCATGCAAATAGTAAAAATGACAGAGCTGGAGGAGCTATACTAATATCAGACAAAATAGACTTTAAGATAAAAAATGTTGGGGCACATGACTGGCTCAGTTAGTTGAGCATCCCATTTTGGCTCAGGTCATTATCTCCTGGTTTGTGAGTTCAAGCCCTGCATCAGGCTTTCTGCTGTCAGTCTGTCCTCACAGAGCCTCCTTCAGATCATCTGTCCCCTTCTTTCTGCCCCTCCCCTACTTGTACTCTCCTAAAAATAAATAAATACTTTTAAAAAGATAAAAAATGTTAGAGACATGGGAGTATTTTATAATAGTAAAATGATTAATAGGAATATGTAACAATTTAAACATATTTGTACATAATAGCAGAATCCCAAAATACATGAAGCAAAAACTGACAGAACTGAAAACAGAAGTAAATAGAAAAAAAATAATTAAAAACTTAAAAACTCTTCTCTAAAAATTTAACATAAAACTATACAGAAGGTTAGCAACCATATATATAAGATTTAAACAACATTATCAACTATCAAGCAGCATAACATAATTGACAGCTAGGGAAGAATCCATCCAACAACTGAGAAATACACATTCTTTTTATGTGCATATGGAACATTCTCTAGTATTGACCATATATGCAAGGCCATTAGGCAGTAGCAATGCTTTGAAAGTATTCAGTTATACAAAGGATGTTCTCACAATGGAATTAAATTATAAATTGACAACAAAAGGAATTTTGAAAATTCGTAAGTATTTGAAAATATAAAAACACACTTCTAAATAATACCTAGGTCAAAGAAGAAGTCACCAAGAAAATTAAAAAATATTTTTAACTGAATGAAAAGAATAGAACAGTATATAAAAACTTAGGAGATGTCAATAAAACAGCACTAAGAAGAAAATGTGCAGATTTAAATGCCTATATTGGTAAAAAAAAAAAAAAGTAATAAATCAACCATACAAGCTTTGATCTTTAAATACCAGAAAAAGCAGAGTAAACTAAACCCCAAAGCCAAAGCAAGAGTGTGGAAGGTAATAATTAATATTGGAACAGAAAGCAATGAAATGGAAATCAGAAAAAAATCAATATAACCAAATGACAAACTTATATCTAAACAGACAAAGAAAAAAGTTCACACACACACACATACACACGCACGAAACAGGTTACAAAAAAAAAAGTGTGGATATCATTACCAAATTGATAAAAGTTAAAATAATTTTTAAAAATACTATGAATAACTTCATGCCAACAAATTCTACAGCTTAGATGAAAAGGAAAAATTAATAGATATAAATTAGCAAAAGTGACTTAAGAATAGATTGAAAATCTATTAGACCTGTAATACATAAGGAGATTAAATTAATAATTCAGGATATCTCCACAAAGTAAAGTCAAAGGCCAAATGGTTTCACTGGTGCATTTTTTTTTAATATTTAGAGAAGACATCATAGCAATCCTCCACAAACTCTTCCAGAAAACGAAGATGAACACAGCTTAACTTGTAAGGCCTCAGTAACCAAAGACAATGACATCACTCACCGAAAACAAACCTAAAAGCTGCAGACCAATATTTTTCAATTTATTTAAATACAATATTTTTCAACAAATATTATCAGGCCAAATCAAAACCCAATAAAAAGATTTATACATTGTGACCAAGTGGGATGTATCCTAGGAATGCAAAGTTAAATTATCCTCCAAAAATCAATTAATGTAATATACCATATTAATGTTTTTAAAAAGCAAAAGCCACATGATCATCTTAACAAATGCAGAAAAAACATTAAATATCCAAATCCCTTTCATGATTAAGAAGAAAAAATAAAAATCTCTCAAAAAACTAAGCACAGTATAAAATTTCCTCAGCCTAATAAAAATCATTTACCAAAAAAAAAAAAAAAAAACTACAGCTAACATTAAGTGAAATAATGAAAGTCTCAACTCTTCTTCAACATCAAGAGCAAGGTAAAGATGTCTACTTTTGTCATTTCTAGTCAGTAATAAAATTTGCAACTATTGGAATCAGGCAACCAGACATTCTTAAGGGCATCCAGACTGGAAAAAGAGAAAGAAAACTATACATATTCATAGATATATAATCTGTATGTAGAAAATCTAAGAAATACACCTGCATACTACTAGAACTAATGAGTGATTTCAGCAATATCACAGGATAGAAGATCAATATACAAACAGTTATATTTCTACATGCAAACACTCAACAATCCAAAAATAATTTTTAAAAATTATTTATTAAGTACTCTGCATGCAACATGGGCTCAAACTCATGACCCTGAGATTTAGAGTCACATGCTCTAACAATTAAGCCAGCCAGGTGGCCCCAGAAATAAATTATTTAATTCCATTTATGATAGCATTCTAAGAATAAAAATATATACAAGTAAGTTTAATAAAAGAAGGGAAAAACTTACAAATCATTATGGAAATTGATTACGAAGGCCTATATAAATGGAGAGAGATTCTATATTCATGGATTGGAAGATTCAATGTTATTAAGATGGAATTTTCCCCCAAATTGATTTATAGATTAAATGTAATCTTTATCCATATCTCAGCAGGCTCTTTTTTTTTTTGCAGAAATTGATAAGATAACCTAATATTTATATGGAAAGGCAAATGACTCAGAATAGCAAAACAATTTTAAAGAAAAAGAACAAAATTAGAGGACTTGCTCTCCCAAATTCAAAATATAAAAGAAAGGTATAAGAATCAAGATAGTGTGGTATTGGCATAAAAAGATGTATAGATGAACAGAACAGAATTGAGAATCTAAAAATATACTCTTAATGCTCGCTTCAGCAGCACACATACTAAAAATATACTCTTACATTTGCAGTCTATTAATTTCAACAAAGGGTTCAAGGCAATTGTTTGTGATAAAGGATAAGCTTTTCAACAATTGATACTAGAATAATTAGCTATTCACATGAAAATAATGTATTTAGACGTTAATCTCACACCATATGCAAAATTAACTCAGTGGATCATAGAGCTAAATGCATTTACAAAAATTACAAAACTTCTAGAGCAAAGCGTGAGAGAAAAATCATTGTGACTGCAGGTTAACCAAACATGTCTTAGGTAGAAAAGAAAGAAAGAAAGAAAGAAAGGAAAGAAGGAAGGAAGGAAGGACATCAATAAAAGAAATTATAAATTGGCCTTCATCAAATTAAAACTTTTGTATTTCAAAAAATACCATTAATGAAAAAAATAATTTACATATTGAAAGAAAATATTTTCAAATCATATATCTGATAAAGGACTTATATCCAGAATATGCAAGAAACAACTCGAGAAGAGAAGCCAATTTTTTGAAAAGCCAGCTTGAAAAACAGTTTCTCAAAATGCTAAACATAGATTTACCATATGATCCAACAAGTCTGCTCTCGGTATCTAGACATGAGAAATGGAAACATATATCCATGCAAAGTCTTGTATGTAATGTTTATAGTAGCCTTATTCATGGTAGTAAAAAAAAATCTGAATGACCATCACCTGGTGAATGAGGAACTGTTGTGTATCGTACAAGGGGTTACTATTCAGAAATAAAAGTGGATGAACTGTTGATACATGCAACCATATAGATGAACTTCAAATGCATAAATGAGGGAAGGAGGCCAGGTGGAGAAGACATGGTCTATCTAAAGCAGCCAACGATTGCCATATGGGAATATTGTCATGTGGGCTTACTGTTGCTGGATCTTCAGATTTTATGAAAGGAGTGATAAAGGAACATTTGTTTGTGAATTCTCTTAAGCGGTCGTTTGCAGATTCTCTCTGGCTGTTCTGCTAGCTGTTGCTTTTATTCCAGAGGTGAGAAACTTTGGCCATTCGGCCTGCTTCCTACATGATATCCTCAATTTTGTCTCGTTTCATAAAGTCTAAAATATTTACTATCTGGCCCTTTACAAACAAAGTTTGCTTACTCTTGCTCTAGCTGATTTCTTCAATACATGATGTCAGTTGCATATGCCCATTCTGATTCTTGTAGACTGAAAGTGTGTGCATGGGAGGAGATGTATTCCCAAACAAAAATGTGGGCTGTTTCTGTTTACTCAAACAAAAATAGAACTTGAGCTCTTTACTTGCCCATCTTATGTCTAGCAATCCTCGATTTTCTCCTGTATAAGCTGTTTGCCACTCTTCAAATTAGCATATGAGATAGAATGGTGACGGCAGGACCCAGATGCTCCTGAGCATCTCAGTTTCCTGTTTTTCATCGTTTTGAAAATCCATTTCTCTCTCCAGTCCTTTTTCTAAACAGAACATATTGACTGTAACTTTCTCCCAGAAATTTGAAATGCATTCTGTTTCAAACATAACATTTCTTTGGGAGTCGAAGTTGATTTCTAGACTACAATCCTGCTTCACTGTTTTTCTGTCCGGCAGTATGTTGGTACCACTCTGCATCAACTAGAGTTGCTTGATGTTATACTTGTCTGTTAGGGCTAGTTTTCCCTTTATACACTTCTTTCTCATTAATCTTTTTTCCTATGGCTTATCTGTTGGTTTTGTTTTGTTTTGTTTTAACAGCTTGATCTATTGTATTTATCTCCACACTCTAGATCAGAAAACAGAAAAACAAAGAGAGGCAATGTCCTGCCCCAGGTGGATGTCAGGGAGGATTGGGTTTTAGATGTGTCAGCCTCCTTCTTATATTCTTGTATTTATTTTGTATTTTGTGTGTGTGTAGGTTTGTTATTCCATTTGTTTTTTGCTCTTTTCCAGTATTCTGTACTTGAAATGTTCAAACCTCTGTTGTGATAAGTGTATCCCAAGAAATTTGCCTGAGACAGAACCTCATACAAAAGATTTACCACTGGATTATCACATCTCTGCTGGCCTTGTGTGATGTTGGCATTGTGAAAAGCAGAAGTTACAGAGTCTCAAAGTGAGGATAAAATTTAGGAGACAGGGTCATGGACCAGTTTATAAAACTTTACTTGAAAACATTTTCAAATTCAGAAGTTGCGTGAATAGTGAAGAGCATATTATTTACCCACATCCCCCTCACTTTAACATATATATGTGTGACTCTTTAACATATATACATGATGACTCATTTTCCTGAATGTTGGAAAGAAAATTACATTCATTATTGCCCTTTATCCCTAACTATTTCAATGTGTTAAGGATATTTTCTTCTATATCCACAGTACAGTTCTCACCTTCAGTGAATTGAACAGTAATATAGAACTTTAATCTACTGGTTACATTTCTTGTCAATTTACGCAATAATGTGCAATGTGACAAAGGCATTGAGAAGTTTAATGTGATGACTACTGGCAAAGATTTTAAAGGGGAGGGGGAACCAAAGTGCTTCAAAACTTGGCAGAAGTCTTGTGGGAAGTCCTCATGAACAATGTGGTGAAAGAAATCCCAAGAGTCCCTGGTATACCACCATTGGCTTTCATGTCTAGATGAGGACTGAGGCAGAGGCAATGCGGTTCCTCCTGGTCCCAACCCCAATACCTGCTTTACCTGCTTAATCATGACTTTAGAAAGAACTGGTTCTAATTTCTAAGTTTTTGCCCACTTCTTATCCTCAAAGCCCTTTGCATCGCAATTTAAGTCACTAAGAGACTTGTCTTTTGAGTTTGAGAATCCCCCCCTTGCTCTTCTATCTTGTATTCCAGATCTTCCTGCCCGTCTTGCCCATTTACCTGAGTTCCATGAGGGTAAGGATCTCATCTCTCTCTCTCTCTCTCTCTTTTTTTTTTAATGCTTTTTATTTACTTTTGAGAGACAGAGAGAGACAGCATGAGCAGGGGAAGGTCAGAGAGAGAGGGAGACACAGAATCCGAAGCAGGCTCCAGGCTCTGAGCTAGCTGTCAGCACAGAGCCCGAGGCGGGGCTCCAACCCACAACCGTGAGATCGTGACCTGAGCCGAAGCAGGAAGCCGGGCGCTTAACCGACTGAGCCACCCGGGCGCCCCAGATCTCATCTCTCTTATTCTCTATTGTGCTACATGCCCTGAGAATAGAGGAATAGCCTAGCATGGAGTAAATGTTCAAAGCCGAAACATTTGCCTGAGCTGGTCGCGTCTTTCCATCCACCCATCGATGGGTCAGATGAGGACATCTGGGTCCACAAACTCTCTGGCTGGCACGTCTGTTTCAGCGAAAATGAAACAACTAGAGGAGAATGCTCTGGCCGGGTTTCTGATGTGAAGCTGATAGCAAGCTTTCATGTTTCAGCTTCTTTTCTACATAAACACTGTTGCTCCTTGGAGGGCTAGACACTTGCATGCTGAATCAATACACAGTCTGCAGATTTAAATTTCATGACTGCTTTGCGGAGATGTCATGGGTAGGAACAGGAGCCCCAACTTGGAGAGGTTATGATGTGTAACTTCTGCAGCTCTCTGAGGCTGAAAATCCCTTGGCTCCTTGAATCTCCTCCAAGAGCTATAACCTCATTATGCAGTGATGACTGTCACTCACGGGGAAGGAGAGGGGATCAGAGCTCTCTCTCATTATACACATAGTCACTCAGAAGGATTCTTATTTGTGCCTTTCACTTTTCATTTGGCTTCTTCTGCTTAGGTCAAAGAGATTAAAATTAAAGACTAAAAGAAGAATCAAAATATTAACAGGTTTTTGTTTGTTTTAGTATGTCTCCTGACCTCTTCTGATGAGAAGTTAAGGTCACAGAAAAAAAAAATTCAGACTAGAAGACCTGGTTTGTCACAGCCCCTGATTTGTCATTATTCTCTCTTCAGCCGGAGATGGAAACATCAGCTAGTCTGATGGGATGTTTTAAATGAGAGGGAAACTCAGTTATCAGTTATCTTCTTGTCCTTCTTGTCCTGGGGATCCTTTGTCTCAAGAGCCTCTCCACAATCACCCAGCCCCCACTCGTATACTGATCTCAACACCTCCTCAAGTTCTGTAAAGAGCCCACTCACACGAGTGTCTTGCCGATTTTACTGCAGCTTTTCTTAAAGTTTATTTATTTTGAGGGTGGCGCAGAGAGAGGGCATGTGCATGCATGCACACACACGTACATGCACATGTTGGGGGAGGGGCATAGAGGAAGAGAGAGAGAATTTGAAGCAGTTTCCATGCTCAGCAAGCTTGGAGCCTGAGCTGGGGATGAGTCATTACCGGAGCTGAAACCAAAAGTTAGAGGCTCAACTGACTGAGCCACCCAGGTGCCCCTTTACTCCAGCTTTTATAAGAATGAGGAAGAACTTATTATGTACATGATTTTTTTTAACTTTCATTCCTCCTTTTTTTCCCCCTAAAGACCTTCTACTGAGCTGCTGTAGGTGTGATGGGGGCAGGGGTACTTTATGATTCTTCCTCCACACAGGGACCAGTCTGTCTGGCCCCTCTCATTTACTTCCTGGGGAACTTGAATTCCTTACCTTGCTATGATTAAGTAGAATAGTTCCTATCCTCTAAAGCCTTGGAGGAAACCCTCTGTGGCCCTGAAACCCTGAGAAACTTATGAAAGGAAACTTCAAAAAATAAGCAAGTATCTTTAGTGGAAAGTGGTGTCCTCGTAAAGAAAACTTAGCATCTCCCTAGACTCAGACTGCTTGGATTAAATTCTGGTTCTGCCATCAACTAGTCTGTGACCTTGGCCAAGTTGTTTCCCCTGGTTAAATTTCATTTTCCTATCTGTAAATGAGGATAAAACAGTATACAATGTAAATAGAATCTACATTATAATGCTATGATTAAATGAATGATCCAAAAAAAAAAGTGCTTAGGACAGGACCTGGTTTATAATCCCACACATGTCAAGAACTAGATACATAAAATACCTAGTACATTGTTGGCTTTCAATAAGGAGCAGGTATTGCTATTCCATAGGCTCTTACATAAGGCAGATAATATCATGTTGTCATGTGCAGTAAAATGGGAGAAATTTCAGGCATTGTTGGGGAAATATGGTTGTTTGGGGAGCACTTTGGCACTCATTGCGTGAGAACTGTTTTATGAAAAGGGCCAGTCCTGGATAGGTTTTAGATATGTCAGTTTTCCTATGTATCTAGGACCCTTTTACCTTTCGGGGGATGCATCAGCTGTCCTATATCATCCCCACACCAAGATGTCATCACTATTTTTCCCTTAACAGTAGAGTCTGGAGTCCTATGTTGGGGTTGCAGCTTAACCACAGATCCAGCCCCATATGGGATTCAGTCCCATAGGTATCTATCAAACTTTAATTTCCTAAGGCTTTTGTTGAGTGACGCCACCAACTTTATGGTGGATGAGATGTGCCACCCAGTTTCCCATTCATGGAAGAACTTGTTACCTCATTTATCAGCAGGCAGCCTCAGCTGTCAGCTTCTCCAAGCCTTATTTCTATAGGAGAAGGCCACCCAAGGGCATGCCCCTATGGGGGAACCTCACATACAATGACTGATCAAGGTAGGAGCTGGAGGATAAAAAGACCCGGTCATTTCGGTGTTTTGTGTAAGAATTCTGTGGGGTGAGCTGAGGCTGTGTTGGGTTGGCCTCCCAGTTGGACTTCTCCATCTGCTGGTCCTTCTTCTCCTACCTTCCTTCCACATGCTTTGATACCCGATCAATGTCCCGCAAGCCAGATTTCATCTCAGTGTCTGCTTCTGGAGAACCCAGTATGTGACATACTGTTATGGAATATCCATCCTTGACTTCCTAAGGATTGCCTATGACCATGCTAAATGCTATGGGGTTTATAAAAGAAGTATACATGTTCTTGTCCCCAAGGGACTCCATAGTGGGACAGAACTTACACCCACCCCTAAAATAGCTAAATAATAATGCAACACTATGTAATATTCTGTGAGTTTACATGATTAGGTGACAAACTGAAAGATAGAGAGAATATATACAGAAATTGAACAGTAGGCCAGATTAGCTCAGGGAGTTTTCAGGGAAGAGGTATGCCTGTGCGAGCACTGGAAAGGAATTGGGATAAGTACTCTAACATGTAATTTAAAAATGTTTTCCCTTTTAGGAGGAAGTAGCAAAACTGCCTTTCTCAATTCATGATCAACAAATAGATTAAATTCAGCTAGTAATCCCAAGAGTCTTTGCAGTTCTTTCAGCAGTTGCAAAACCAGAGCCTAGAAATCCCTGGAACTGCAGCAGGACTGAGGAGCCATGATCGTTTTAATACAGCTGACCTGGCAGCTTAAAGGGCCATCACGATGTATTGGGTATGGAACATGTTGGGCAGCCTTAAGGAGATTCTGCGAGGTTGTAGATAAGAAGGTTTGGCAAAGACAAAGTCTGTGCTCCATTACTGTTCTCCACAACTGCTTCACAGACCTCTTCCTACTAGGTCGTGTCAGATGAGTATGACACATCAAATCCTTGGTCCCCTTCATACACACATAAGGGGGTGAGGCCCCAGAGGCATTTGTCGAATAGGCAAATACATGAGTAGAGCAGACAGAAAAGAACACCTAACAATTCTGCCTTGCTCATTCATTCATTCAACATTATTTATTGAAAGCCTATTATGTGCCTGGAACTACACAAAGCATAGCCCTCAGCCTAATAAGGTCTAGTGGGGATTAGAGACCATAAAAAATAATGGCAATATATAGGGCAAAATGGGGCAGGCTCTTCAACATAGGGTAGTAGGAAGGGATTTTGAAAAGAGGAAATAAGCAGAAATTCTAGAACCATAAAATATGGACCAGGTGGTAAGGTAGCAGGTGGAAAGTGGGGGCTTGGATTATTTTAGGCAGGGAGGAAAGCATGGGAGAACTCTGGGACAGGAGATAGCATGGCTCATTTGAAGAACTGCAAAGAGGCCATGTGACTGAAGCAGATTGAAGGAGGAAAAAGACAAATCAGCTGAGGATAAAAGAGAGACGGGAGCAGATCACTCAGGAACTTTTTCAGGAGTTTGGATTTTTGACCCAAGAGCAAAAGGAAGCTATTTAAACTTTAATAATGATCCAATTAAATATAAAAGCACATTCCTTCTGCAGGGTAGACAAAAGCTGATCCCAGATGACTTCACCAAAGCTCTTGGAAGACCAATGATAATGGAAATTTTCTTTGTCCCTGTTTCTTTCTCTCTCTTTCTGGTGGCCTCCAGCCCCAGAACTGAGTTGCAGAGCTTGCATAGTGTGTGCATGCTGGTTTAACTGGTGATCCTCTAAACTAAATTTCGGGAGATGTGTATCTGAGTACATCAAGGAACAACAGGGGTGTTGGTATAGATATGTAGAGGTTGAGTTTTGATTGATCATTTCACCTTCCTACACCTCAATTTTGTTTATTTTTAGAGTACATTTAGCAACATTGTCCCTCTTTGCCTTATACAAGGAAGCTGAGGAGACATGAGATAGTAGATGATTTACAGACATTGTATTTTCAAAAGGTAGAACTATGTTCTTTGTAAACCATAAGTATTAAATAACCAGGAAGAAACACTGACTGCATTAGTGAGAAGTCAGAAGTACAGAAAGAAGAGTTTTGCTATTTCCAAGCACATGTGGTTATAACAAGTGGAGAAAACTGTATTCATAGTAGCATGTTACAAAATTTCTTAAGAAAACCATATTTCTTGGAGGAGTGTCCTTAGTGCCTCTCTTGAGGTCATTGAGTGGCTGTGGGAATTGCATTTCAGCTTACAAGAGGCCTTCAGAGAAGGGCAGAGCCTCCTGCTAGTGACAGGGAGGGGAATTTGTTCCCAATAGGATAAACGGGAATAGGGAGAAGCATAGGGAAGGGAGGCAAGGGGAGGGCAAAGAAAATTTTGCAGGACACACATAAGATCTCCCCTTGACACTTCAAATTTTCAGTAAAGTGATCTAACTTATGAAATGGAAATAGCTTTATTTCCCTGGAACCAAGAGAATGAGCCAACACCACCAGGGCTGCAGGAGCAAGAGATAAGTCAGCAAGAGGAAGCCAGCCCCTGGAACTCCTGGAAGTCCGGGTTGTATTTCAGCTTTCCCAGAGCCATGGAAGCAGCAATTCAAATGAAGGTTGTTCATTCTCCAAAACCGAGCACGTCACTACTACCCCCATAGTTATAGGGGAAACAAACGAAGGTTATTACAGAGTATGTTTAGATGGACTGGCATCTTGGCATTGAGTACATTTTGGAAATCTGCCAACTTACTTTAGACTAGTTTTCTTACTCAGACTACACTTAAGGTCATTCACATCATCATTTTCTTTGGCAAACTTTCCAGAGTTTGGAAGGTGGCCCACAGCCCAGTTCCTTCTCCAAATCACATAATTCCTACACATGAAATTAGAAGTGTGTGTGTTTATGCTTTGAGAGCCCTCAGAGGATAAGGCAGCATAGCCTTACCTAGGGAAAGGCCAGCAATGAACTCACTGTCAGAAATGTGTGGAAGAAAGAAGACTTCACGATTTCTGCTTGGCAGGATTGCATTCAGAGGAGGAAGACATTTCTAATACTGTATTTTCAGATTTTATTTTCAAATATTGTAAAATATTTAAGGACACTGGCTGTAAAACCTAACTTCATAGGTTTAAATCTTTATTCTGCTACTTGCTACTGTGTGACCTTTTGCTAATCTCTTAACCTTTCTGACCTTCAGTTTGATCATCCGTAAAACGGTCATACTTACCTCATAGAGGCACTGGGAGGTTCAGTGTATGTCAGTCCTTAGCACAGTGCCTGGCACTGCATAAACACTTAGGAACTGGTATCTATTTGTATTTCTATTATTGTTAGTATCTTTAATATTGGGGCTCTTTGTCACTACTACTCACAGCTGGAATTGGATTTTAAAAATCTATTAATAACACATTTCTTACAAAACTAATCTAACTCAAACTTTCAAGACGGTGAGTTTATATTCACAGTTATGTATTTGACATTTTTTATCCTTGTTTCTACTGACTCTTCCTTGTCAAAACAATGTTGTCAAAACCTGTCTGTCCTGTTGTCACATTCTTCTTCTGGGGGAAAAAAGCAATCCTTTTCAGCTGAAGTTGCTAATTGCTGATAAGGATATATGTATAGAATAACTTAGATAAAATCTTCATTCTTAATTCAAAGGTATAGGTTAAAGTAGACAGATGACATGATCATAGATACCATCCCTTGCCAGAGATGGAGCAAATTCATCTCTTATCCCTAGTTCTGCTCAGACTTAGTTGTATGACCTTGAGAAGGTCACTATCACTGATACTCACTTTGTTCATTAGTAATATATTAAGCAGAATTGATGGGGTCCATTTTTCTTTTAAAATATGTATAATCCATATTACATTTAGTAATATTGTAGAAGATGTTCTTGATTTGGATCGGCAATTAAAATGTATGAGGAGAAAAACAGGGCTTAAAGCTAGGAAATACAGGGTTTTGAGCCCAATTATCCCCCTTCATTTTTATTGTGACTTTATTCTTGACTAACCTCTGTTTCTTCACTACCTAAAAAAAATAAAATGATTAAGTTAGAACTATATCCCCAAAAGCATTGCACAAAAGGTGTGCAAAACAGTGTGTTATACAAATAGATTCTCTTCCTGTAGGAGTTCCCAGAGAAAGCTAATGTGCACTGTGGTGACCTCAGGGACGTATTCTTTGCAGGCTTTCTAAAACTGCTTTGATGAAAGAGCCATTTCTTTTTCCCACAGTGGCTCTTATTTCATGGAATAACCTTTGAAGAACATGGAGCCAAGTAACCAGCAATGTTCTCTCTGACTTCAACAGACCTGGGTTCTGTGAATTTGGGGTGAGGAGAGGAGTAAATGTGAGGGGAGATTTCATACCACAGGATGAATGCAACCGCATTCATTCAGTGTCACATTAGAGCAGGAACACTCCTCAAGAGTTAATGCTGCCTTCCCCGAGCCCAAATCCACGTGCCCAGAGGAGCTGGGGCTCTGAAGGCACAATCCCGCCTGGGTTTTTTTGTTTTTGTTTTTGTGGGGTTTTTTTTTTTTTTTTGAAGGCTTCAAGATAGGAAAAAATTCGGTGACACTATAAAGCATTATAACTCTTTGTTCAGTAGGATCTTTAATAGTTCAGGTAAAAGCAATCTGGAAAATAGAAAATTTAAAGAAGTTATTTTATTTTATTTTATTTTTGAAAAACTGGACAAGAGAACTGAGGGCTTGTCACCTGTCTAATGTTGATAATTATCTGTGAAGACCTCTCTTGCTCTCCCAGATGAGTGCCTCTAGGTTTCAAAGAAACTCATTCCACAATACCTTGAAAGGATAGAAGAGGTTGTGAGCCACTGAAGTTGTTTGGCTTCAAATAAAAGATTCTGAAACTCAGTATGAGAAGAAAAGCCTTTCACAGATCCTCTGAAACAATAAAAAGTCAGGATAGTCCAACATCACAATAACATTTCATGTAAAGTATTTTATAAACAAACCATGGTTAAATTTTGTCTTTATTACAAATTCAGTGATGAGGGTATTAGAAAATTACAATTTCAATACATTATTAAAAGAAATAGAATTAAAAGTATTAGAAGTAAAGAAATCTTAGAAGACTATTTGCTTTTCCTTTCTCACTTCAAAGAAGAAATCAGCCCAGAGACGGAAAGTGACTTCACAAAGCCACACAATAAATTAGTGTCAAAGCCCAGGTTAGAAATCTCTTTTTGTTTGTTTCTGTCTTTTTTTCATTGTAGTTTACGTACAATGTTATATTAGTTTCGCTTGTGCAACAGTGAATTGACAATTCTACAATTTTATACATTATGCAATGCTCACCAAGATAAGTGTAGTCTGTCACCACACAACATTACAATACTATTAACTATATTCTCCATGCTATATTTTTCATCTCTGTAACATTTATTTTATAACTAGAAGTTTGTACCTCTTAATCCCCTTCACCTCTTTAGATATTTTGTCTCTTTTTAGATTAAGCTACATTTGGTAAGCATGCATCTAGATATTTTATCTTTAAAAATATGATAAGCTTTTGTTTTAGAATCCTCACTATAATTACTCATGAAAAATGGTCATTTATATTTTCAATGAACTTACTACTATCCCTTTAAGAATAATAGCTTGAGCAATCACCACTAGTAAGCACAATAGCAATACTACTTTAATAAAATGGCATCTAGTGGAATCTCAGAGGCAAAACACTCTTCTTCCATATATTCCTCTCCAAGAGAATTACCTTTCTTAGGCTCACATTTTAATCAGTATCATTATCTCCCTGAGTGCTACATGATTAAAAATAACACTGACAATTGTCCTACTTCCAGAGCACAGCAAGGAAGATGACACTGCGCAAAACTAAGTTGATTCACACGAAAGGAGATAGATGGAGTCAAATTGAAAACTATGGAGCTAAGGGGACCAAATCTTCACCCCCATTTTACTATGATGTAAAACAAAAGAAGAATTAGAAGGAAGTTAGTTTTGCTACCCCTTTTTATAGTCTGGGGCATCTAAGTCTACATGGAAGATTGAGGTTGGAAAGGGGGAACATTTTATTATGAACAACCTACCAGGAAAAAAACTTTCTGGAATCAGAAAACCTCAGGATTAGGGAATACCTAAAATGTCATCTAGTCTAGTTCTCTGACCATGGTGAGGTCCTCATGGATTCAGTTAAAAAACTCTATCCAGATAGTAATGTAGAAAGCCATCATGGATGAATGAATGAATCAAACTTGAAAACTCCACAGGGAAAACCAGAACAGTGGATGGACACCAGGCAGGCTGATTTCGATTCAGTAGGAGGAAGAACTCAAGACAGGAAGTGTTAACATAGAACATAAGTAAGGACTAGTCCCACTGGTTGTTGAGATTAAAGAGACTTAATATTAAATATATGGAGACCTAATATTTAAGAGAAATTGGAGTGAACTGTGTTGAATGATGAAGGTTTTGGAATCTGTGTTAGGTTAGTTCCTCTGGGAAACAGATAGGGAGAGTTGGTTACAAGATGTTGATTGAGAAGTGTCCTCAGGATCAATACATGCAGGCGAGTGAGGGAAGAGGGGCTGGCAAAGGGAGATATTGAGCAATAATGCCCTAGCAAGAAAGGCCTCCCCAGATCCCATGGAAGGTCTGGAATTAGATGGCTTTGCAGAGTTGTCCTGCCTTGAGGCAAGGGCTTGTCTATACCTGCTAACCTGTCCTGGCTTTGGGCTGCCCCGGGGGAGGAGGTGTGACCTTGAATGCTCTCTTTGAGAATAATTCCCAGAGAGGAACTCTCTAAGAGTAGTTAGCAGTGTACTGGAGTCCCACAGCTCTGAGAGGGCTGCGGATAGCACAAGACGGCCTCTAGTGCAGCCTTCTCTCCCTGTCTCTAGAACCCAACCAGCAAGTTACTCTTGTCATCCTCCAAGACCAAATAACCCATAACCTGGGGTTTGTTTGAGGAAGAGTGTTACTCAAATCTCTGTTTTCTATTTACATGTGTTAGAATACCCTCACAATGATTTGATTAGAAATCTAATTTGTCCTTTTCTGACATTTATTTTAGAAATCCAGCCTCACTTTGAGTTTTAACCTCCCTGTACTTCATTTCTTAATCTATATAATGGGTACAATAATAGTATCTTCTCTCATGAGTACTATGGGGATTAAATAAAATAATAACTGTGAACTTGAATAATATCCAATTCACAGTAAACATTTAATGTGCTATTATTGCAAAAAAGAAAGAGAAAGAATATATTCATGCATATTTATATATGTATGTGTATATACATATATATTTGTGTATTTTTATATATTTTCATGTATATTTCACACACATTCAGGTTCTAATCACCAGTGTTCTTGCCTAGACCAGTAGCTTTGAAAGGTTCCCCAAGACCATTTATGAAGGTTATGAGATCAAAATTATTTTTATAGTAGTACTAAGACGTCATTGTCTTTTTCACTTCACTCTTCTTTTGAGAGTAAATTGGAGTTACAGATTGTCATGTAGCCTCTGATGATATTCTCTCTGATGTTAAAAAGTTATTATTGCTATTTTTTCATTTACAAATTTAACTTCTAACTTGTAATTGGGATAACTATTGATAGCTATCATGCACATAAACAAAACCTTTTTAGAATCCTCAGTAATTTCTATGAGTGCAAAGGAGTCCTGAAACTAAAATATTTGAGAAACACTGACCTGAACAAATTTAGTTCCTTCTTTCTAAATCTCTGCCTACCCCCATTCCAACCACAAGCCTGCCTGATGGCTTTCCCTGACTTCTACTTCAAGGCTGCTCTCTGCTTTTAATTAAGATCCACTCCGGCTATGATCTTGGAGATGGGGACATGAGATCAGGTCAGAGAGTTTGCCTTGCCCCTCGAGATGGTCAGATTGAAGGTTCCAGAATATCAAATGAGGTACCAAAGAATAGGATGCAGCAGTTAAATCTTGCACAGAAGATGCTGAGTAATACCAAATAGGTCACTAAGTGACTGATGTCCTGCTGCTCACTGACTGACTGTATTTGAGGAGGATGGGCAAGTGCAGAACAATGTGGATTCTATCATTAATTATTATCAGGTGAGGCGTTCTCTAATCATTACCATGGAGATGATTCACTCAAGTCAATTTGACAGTGGAAAAGAAAATGCACCAACGCAGTTTGAAACCATCGGAATTTAGGAAAAGAATGACTCTTAGAACATTTGCACAGACCTTAGTTTCTTGTCTTCTCCCTCTACCTCCACCCTTGATTATGGTGAGCTATCAATATGCGGATGAGGATACAGTCGGAACAGGGACACTGTGTACTGAAAGGGAGAATTTCACATGAAAGGGAAAACAAAAACTAAGAAAGGTCAGCAGAGTTCTATGTAACTGTTTCCTGCAGCAACTCTGAGCTTCTCTCAGTTTTCCTCTCAGCAGCCCCTTGAGTTAGAGATGGCCACCCACATTCTACAGATAAGAAACCTGAGGAAGAGAAAGGCTTACCTGACTTGCTGACTTGCCGGAGGCCACACTTCAATTAGGTGACAGAACTGGGTTACTCACCCAGTCTTTCTAATGCAAAACATGATGCTTTGACTTTTGTATGCCAGATAGATCCACTTTTGTGTGCCAGATCCAGTTTTAAATTTCATTTAATGTTTATTAATCACCTAAATAGGCATTGAGTTAGAACTAGTGAATCTTCAAAGATATATAGACTCCACCCACATGCTCCTCCAACCCCCACCCCCAGAAGCCGCTGGACAGGCTGAGATCAAAGTAGCTCCATGAGTGAGGAAATAGTTGCAGAGACCTGAAGAAACCCAGAGGGCGACACAAAGGAAACACCTATCCTTAGCACTATTGGGTGCCATTCTCATGGCATTTCACAAGCAATTTCTTTCATCTTTCGGCTCTCTGGAGGAAGCATAATTATTGTCCCTATTTCATAGGCAAGTAAACAGAAACCCAAAGTGGTGAAACAATTTGTCCAAAGTACACAATTAGTTCATTCTAGTGTTGTGACTGAAATACAAGTCTATGTGATTCATAAAGCCTAAGGATTCTCTGTGGACAACTGTGTAGGCAGGGAGCACTCCTAGTCATCAGGAATGGGGCACGTCCTTGTATGAGAGTATATGCAACAGATTAGGATGTCTTTGTCCATCCCTTGGTCAGAATTACTGCTTCTCCCTAGACAGTGTGCCTTAATGGTATTGTGAGTCAGACAAGAGTCTTTAAACACTAGTATTAATTGTTTGCTTGCACGGGGTCATTCTGCATGGAGTTGTGGGTATTAAAGAGTACCACCATTTACACGTTAGCATGGGCTTTTATTATTATACCATGTACAAGTGTTACCTCCGCGATTAAAAAGAAAAGGCAGTTATACAGGGAGGGGTGATAAAGGAAAGGGAAGAAGGAAGGGGCTTTTAATATTGAATTACAGGATGCATAAGATTTTGGAAGATAGGAAAGGAGAGAAAGCATTCCAAGAAGAAATCATTTGAGCAAAGTCTGTGAAATGATGTTGTGAGCTGAGCTGAGTCCCCAAAATTCCTATGTTGAAGTCTTAACCCCGAGAACCTTGGAATGTTACTGTATTTGGATATAGGAACTTTAAAGAGAGGATTAAGTTAAAATGAGGTCATTAAGGTGGGGCACTAATCAGATATGAATGGTGCCCTTCTAGGAAGTAGACGAGACACCAGTGGAAAGGCCGTGTGAGAGCCCAGCGAGAAGGCCGGCATCTGCAAGCCAAGGAAACAGGCCTCAGGAGAAATCAAACTTGCTAGCACCCTGATCTTGGATTTGTGGACTTCAGAATTGTGAGAGAGAAAAATTCTGTTGTTAAAGCCACGCAGGGTGACATTTTGTTATGGCAACCTGAGAAAAGTACAAAGTCTTTGTGAGGCAGAGTCCAAAGTGGCCTGCTCCATGAAAGATTAGGAGTAATAGTAGAGAGAAAATAGGAAAGACATATCATGGAGAGCTATGTTAAAGAAAATCCAATTTTCAAACCAGCTATGAAGAGTAGGGAGGAAAAAGATTTTTCATCTGTAGTTCTCCATATCTTAGAAATACTCATAGTAGAAGAGTCTGCTGAGAATTTACTGTTCTGGCCACTTGTAAAGTTACTTTGTCCAACCATGTTTATGATTTTCCATTCTCTAATTGGTGTCTTTTGGTTCAATTCTTTTCATTCCTTTATCGATGCCATCTTCTACCTTAGTTTTGTATCACAGTTTTATTCTAAACCTTAGCTTTCTGAGGGTTATGCAACAGCAAAAACATTCTGAACTTAAAGTTTGTAAAATAGATGGTCAGAGTAAGGAGGCTTTCAGGGTGACTTGTCCAGCCCCCTTTATTCAAAATAAACAGAGTGAGGCCCAGAGGGGGAAAGGACCTCCCGAATTCACACATGCACATCTTAGTCCAGTGCCTGTCTTCCCAGTTCACTGTGCCTGGACCACCACCTGTTTACTTGCTAACGTGGGCTCAGTTTTTCTGAGGTCAAAGTAGCTCTCCAACCAGATCACCTTTTTTCTACACAGAATGTGACTCTCCTGCAGGCAGTTAACAGGAGCAACTGCACAGAGAAGTTGGCGGCTGATACGATGTCATACACCCAATGTTGGCCAGAATTGGTCCCAGCTCCTCATCTCCCTACAGTCCCCTGACACCTCCATTTTCTCCATTCTGCAAGTGATTCAGCATGAAAGTTTAGATGGAAAGAAAAAACACTCAATGCCCTCTCACTATGCCCATTTCTAGTCCCACACTGACCAACTTTCATCCAGGAGCCACTGTGAGCAAATGCAAGGGTCCCTCTGCTCTACCCCTGAGAAGCTCCTCCTACCTGACACTAGAGTAAAGCCAGAGTCTGAGGAGTTGGTAATCTAGACTTCTGTCTCCCGCAAATTGTCTTTGAGGTTCTGCTTAAATTTCAAGCATCAAGCTACTAATTATCAGGCAGCGTTTCCCACTTTCAGTCAATTGTTTTAAAGTTTTATTTTTTTAACATAGCCATTATAATTCAGGGACCTGGTTGGTGCTGTCTCAGAGGTAGTTTATATTCAAAAACTATAATCACTGTTCAAAAATAATGAGAAAGGAATTCTAGTCTTCACTCAGCTGCACAAACACATCACAAAATCCTTTCTTCTCCCACCCTTTTCTCTCAGTATGCGACTATTCCATCACCATCATCCCCCTTCCCAAATTCCTCCTCTGCTCCCACTAAGCCTCCTCTCCTTCCTTCCATTGCCCTCTCTTTCCTGGCCCTTTATTAACAGATTGACTTAGCTCTATCTCTGCAAGAAAGAATTATTCCTTTCACAAGAGGAAGAAATTGATCTGGCAATTTGGGGATTAACTTCTGTGGGTTGTAGAAGTCTAAGTCAATGTCTGCTAATTCCTACCTGCTGGTCCTGCTGAAGTGACTTGACCTCAGAGCCACTCTTCCACATGACAGCGCTTTAAATATTTGACAAAAGGTCCTTAAGCCTATACCCATACTCTTTTCTGTTCTCCAAACCAAACACGCCTGCTTGAAGTTGTTTCTTCTCTGGGCTTTCATATGGGACTTGTGACATGAAAGTAGACAGAGTTAAAAGATGGAGTTAAAAGAACAGATCTTGGCATTGTTGTTAACATATTAATTAAACATTCAAATATGAATTAAGCCACCTATTGTTCTAGGTACTGAGAATAAAGTGCCAAACAAAACTCCATCTTCCAGGAGGATACCTTCTTGTTGGGAGAGACCAAAAATTAATTAATAAACAAATAAATATGTAAGACATTGTTTAGTGATAACATGTTGAAGAAATTAAAAAGCATGGGATAGAGTTACAAGGACTTGGGGTAGAGTTACTTTAACTATAGTGTTCAGGGATGTGATGTCAGAGGTGAGACCAGAATAATCTGAAGGTGGTAACCATATGACAAACTTAGAAATCCTGTGCAAAGATCTTCGTATGGTAAAATGGCTTGGCATGTTCAAGGGGATAGGCCAGCATCCATGGGGTTGGAGTGCTGCTGTGAAGGGGTTGCAGTGGCATATCACCTTATGGTGGAAAGGTCCAGGGCATAAGGAAGGGGAGAGCATTCTACTTTTAGGCAGGTGGAAAGCTATGTGAGGATTTGAGCCAAGGAATCATGACTGATTTTGTGGAGTTTTGTAAAATTTATATTGATTTTGATTGAGAGAAGGGGCCTGCAAATGCATTCAGAGCAAGGGGAAGAGAGGGGGGGTGGGGAGAGAGAGAATCCCAAGCAGGTTCCATACTGTCAGTGCAGACCCAGAAGTGGGGCCAACTATGAGATGATGATCTGAGCTGAAAACGAGAGTCATATCTTTAATTGACTAAGCCATCCAAGTGTCCCAACTGATTTTGTTTTTAAAAGCCTGCTTGTCTGCTATGTGAAAACTTATAAATAATGAAGGCAGGAGACAAGGGCACACCACCAGGCAGGAGTGGTCCAGGCAAGAGGTGAAGGGGGTTTCAACTAAATTTGTAGGAGTGGAAAGGATGAGCATGGTTTGGTTCTGTGATATGTTATGAACCAATATGATCTTGGGTTTTGGGTGAGATACCATAGTCTACAGTAAAAATCATGCCCACACCTTTCTAAAGTATTCTTTTGCAGCCTCTATCATCTGTGGGCTACTGTTCAAGTAAAAATTCACACCTCACCTTAAAACTAGCCACCAACTTTAGTCATAGCTATGTCTAAACCCAGACATAGAAAGTTATCCCCTGAAGAAATATAGTCTGAAAATATGTATCTCTGTCTCTATCACAGAAAATCTCTTCTATGATTATAGAACAGTTTATTTCCTTAAATCCCTAGTAGTTCCAACCTTCTGCCTCCTATTTTGGTCCCATTTATATTGTATAACTGACTACTACCTTACCCACGGTCAGGGTTAGAACCCCAGAATACCAGGACTGTTAACTTGACTCCAGAGCTCAAGTATTGTGGACATTTATGGATGACTCCACTATCTCAGTTCCACTCCAGATGATTAGTCTAAACCAAGCCAGGTAATTCTATATCCTATGTTTATGTCTAACTCTGAAATGTGCACATGACCAGTCTGGCTAATAAAATGCTGGAAGACAGCCTGTGGGCCTGTGAGGACTTCTAAAGGATTTATTATTTCTAGGAAAGAAATGCAGAAAGGGCTAGTCCATCTTTTTCCTTTGGACATTACCACATCTGGAGATGGGCTCCACAAATCCTACAGCCATCTTTGTTCACATAACCATCCATAAAATAAAGCCTATGCTGAAAATGACAGAACAAAAAGATGGAAAGAATTTGAGTCCTCAGTGCCTGTATTAAAGCACTGATCAAAACTGTCTGAAACCTGTCATATTGCTAGAATTCTCGTTTTGTGAGATAACCAACCAATTTCCTTTTTGTTTAAGTCAATTTGCATTGTAGTTTTCTATCACATGCAGACAATGTCATTCTATGGGAGATGTTGCGGCTCATTGTTTTTTAATTCAATAGATATTTATTGAGCACCCACTGTGTTCCATACACTATTCTGAGTGCTAGTAATAAAGAGCTGAATAAGACCACACTGCCTCTTCTTCTGACACCTCAATATTCTAATCGAAGGGAAGAGGATGTAAGTAGAAATAAATGAGTTAGCTTAGAAAACACCAAATGCTATGAAGAAAATAAAAGAGGGTAAGATACTAAACAAGTATAGGAGAGCAAAGTCTTTTAAAAACTATTAGATATGTGCAGCAGTGGGCCATGTACAGGGATGTTCATACCTCAGATGTTCTTTGGAGCAAAAAATAATGATAGTTACTAGAAGTAACCCAGATGTGTACCTCTAAGAGCCTAATGAAATTTTGGTACATTTATGTGATGGAATACCATGTTGTTAATAAAATGACTAGAGTATAAGGTTATATTGCTTACATGACACTATCTCTGAGATAAATTATTTTTTTAAATTTTTTTAAATTTTTTAAATAGTTTATTGTCAGATTGGTTTCCATACAACACCCAGTGCTCTTCCCCACAAGTGCCCTCCTCCATCACCACCACCTCTTTCCCCCCCTCCTCCTTACCCTTAAACCCTCAGTTTGTTTTCAGTATTCAATAGTCTCTCAAGTTTTGCATCCCTCTCTCTCTCCAACTCTCTTTCCCTCTTCCCCTCCCCCTGGTCCTCCATTAGGTTTCTCCTGTCCTCCTGTTAGACCTATGAGTGCAAACATATGGTATCTGTCCTTCTCTGCCTGACTTATTTCGCTTAGCATGACACCCTCAAGGTCCATCCACTTTCCTACAAATGGCCAGATTTCATTCTTTCTCATTGCCATGTAGTACTCCATTGTGTATATATACCACATCTTCTTGATCTACTCATCAGATGATAGACATTTAGGCTCTTTCCATGTTTGGGCTATTGTTGACAGTGCTGCTATGAACATTGGGGTACATGTGCTCCTATGCATCAGCACTTCTGTATCCCTTGGGTAAATCCCTAACAGTGCTCTTGCTGGGTCATAAGGGAGTTCTATGGATAGATCTCAACTACAGCAATTTCCGACTCAACACATCCCCAAAGGCAAGGGAAATGAAAGCAAAAATGAACTATTGGGACCTCACCAAGATAAAAAGCTTCTGCACTGCAAAGGAAATAATCAAGAAAACTAATAGGCAACCGACAGAATGGGAAAAGATAGTTGCAAATGACATATCAGATAAAGGGCTAGTGTCCAAAATCTACAAGGAACTCACCAAACTCCATACCCACAAAACAAATAACCCAGTGAAGAAATGGGCAGAAGACATGAACAGACACTTCTCCAAAGAGGACATCCAGATGGCCTACAGGCACATGAAATGATGCTCAACATCACTTATCATCAGGAAAACACAAATCAAAACCACAGTGAGATACCACCTCACACCAGTCAGAGAGGCTAAAATGAACAAATCAAGAGACTATAGGTGCTGGTGAGTGTGTGGAGAGACGGGAACCCTCCTACACTGTTGGTGGGAATGTAAACTGGTGCAGCCGCTCTGGAAAACAGTGTGGAGGTTCCTCAAAAAGAGATAAATTATTTTTTAATTATTTTAAATTTAAAAGTATTTAATAATATAAAAATATTATATTAGTATGCTACAAAATGATATGTAAGTGTACATGCTATGGGTTTCTAGAATTTTTTTGTTTTATTTAAATTCCAGTTAGTTAACATACAGTGTAATATTAGTTTTATGTATACAATATAATGATTCAACAATTCCATCCAATACCTGATGCTCATCACAGCAAGGGCACTCCTTAATCCCATCATCTATTTTACCCATTCCCCAACCACCTCCCCTCTGGTAACCATCAGTTTATTCTCTGTAGTTATGATGTTTTTTCTTGATTCCCCCTTTTTATTGTCCCTTTGCTCATTTGTTTTCTTTCTTTAATTCTACATGTGAATGAAGTCATACGGTATTTGTCTTTCTCTGACTTTTTTAGCTTAGCATAATACTTTCTAGCTCTATCCATATCATTGCAAATGGCAAATTTTCATCCTTCTTTAAGGCTGAATAATATTCCATTGCATATATATGTATATACCACATGTTTTTTTAATCCAATTATGAAGCAATGGAGAGTTGGGCTATTTCCATAATTTAGCTCTTGTAGATAATGCTGCTGTAAACATTGGGGGGGGCACATATCCCTTTGAATTAGCATTTTTGTGTTCTCTAGATAAATATCTAATAGTGAGATTGCTAGAACATAGGGTAGGTAGTTCTATTTTTAACTTTCTGAGGAGCCTTTATATTGTTTTCCAGAGTGGCTGTACCAGTTTGAATTCCCACCAACAGGGTAAGAGGGTTCCCCTTTCTCACATTTTCACTAACACCTGTTGTTTCCTGCCTTGTTGATTTTAGCCATTCTGACAGGTAGGAGATAATATCTCCTCGTAGTAGTTTTGATTTGTATTTCCCTCATAATCAGTGATGTCGAGCATCTTTTCATGTGTCTCTTGTCCATCTATATATCTTTTTTAGAGAAATGTCTATTCACATCTTCTCATTTTTAATTGATTATTCATTTTATGTGTGTTGAGTTTTATAAGTTCTTTATATATTTTGACTAGCCCTTTATCAGATATGTCATTTGCAAATATCTTCTTCCATTCAATAGGTTGACTTTTAGTTTTGCTGATTGTTTCCTTTACTCTGCAGAAGCTACACCAATAATGAAGCAATAGAAAGAGAAATTGAGGAATCAATCCCATTTACCATTGCACTAAAAATAATAACATAAATAGGAAAAAACTTAACCAAAGAGGTGAAAGACTTATACTCTGAAAACTATAAAGCACAGATGACACAAAGAAATAGAAAAACATTCCTAGCTCATGAATAGAAGAACAAATGTTGTTAAAATATTTATACCACTCAAAGCAATCTACATATTTAATGCAATACCTACCAAAATACCAACAGCATCTTCACAGAGCTAGAACAAATAATCCTAAAATTTGTATAGAACCACAAAGGACTCTGAATAGCCAAAGTAACCTCAAAAAAGAAAAGGAAAACTGGAGGCATCACAATTCCAGACTTCAAGTCATATTGCAAAGCTGTAGTGATCAAAACAGTATGGTACTGGCACAAAAATAGATGCATAGATCAATAGAACACAATGGAAAACCCAGAAATGAACCCACAACTATCTGGTCAATTAATCTTCAACAAAGCAGTAAAGAATATCCAGTGGGAAAGAGACAATCTCTTCAACAAATGATGTTGGGAAAACTGGGTGGCAACTTGCAAAAGGATGAAACTGGACCACTTTCTTATACCATACACAAAAATAAATTCAAAATGGATTATAAAGCTAAATGTGAAACTTCAAACCATAAAAATCCTCAAGGAGAACACAGGAAGTAACCTCTCTGACATCTGCTACAACAACTTCTTTCTAGTTATGTCTCCTGAGGCACAAGAAACAAAAGCAAAAATAAACTTTTGAGACTCCATAAAAACAAAAAGTTTCTGCACAGCAAAGATTAATTATTATTAAAAATGAAAGGCTGATTGTAGAAAAGTACACAGAGTATTACTCCAATTCTCAGAATCAGAAAAAGGATAGAAGGATATAGAAATAAATAGAGATGCATTTCTGTATAGATACATAAGAGCTTATCAGTGTCCTTTAGGAGAAGTAGAGAGAGAAGAGACCTTTACCTTCTATTTTGTGCTTTTTGTATGTTTTTAGAAATTACTTTATCATGTATATTTTTAATTATAAATAAATATATTTTAAAAAATTTGTAACATCTAAATTTTCTTTCAGGGTAAATCTGACTTTAGGAATAATTAATGTTAGTAAATATTGCTTAAGAGGAGTAACTTTTGACATACATGACATAGGAAGAGAAGAACCTGATTTTAAATAGGAACCAGACGAAAAGTGAGGCCATCTGTTCTGCCTGGTCACCTGGCATACACTCTCCCCACCATCAGGAGTAAAAGCTGCAGGAAAATATTCTACCAACAGAAGCTCCTGACTACTCAGAGCAACATTGTGTGAGATCAGCTGCCAGGATTATCCACAAGATAATTTCAGGGCAGGGAAATGATGAGAGAGGATGATGGAAACATCCTTGAGAATTGCCAGAAAAGACCAAAACCCTGACAGATCATGGGATCACCTGAAGAAAAGTCCCCATGAAAGAAGATCTCTTAAGACCTAGAGGTTGATGAGAAAATATAAGGTTGTTCCCCAAGATGTAGCTGCACAACTCTCCAGGGAGATTTTATGCACTAGGTCCTCGAATCTAAGCCAGGCCAAGAACCTGTGTTGATTTCACTTAAGCTGTGACCCCCCTCTTTGCTGAACATGTGTTTTGAAAAATCCTCATCTGCTACATGTCAAATCCATATCTGAAACACAATCAGCAGGTCTCCAAAGGAGGCTGACTCAAAGCCAACTTCAAGAGCAGAATGGATTGGGCAATCGACTGTAATAATGAAGGTTAGTAGCAGGGTGCTTCTTGGATGCCTGATTTCCTTTTTCCTTTCAGTTTTGTCTTCTTATCTTATCAATAACCATCACATATTTGTTGACTAGCGAACCAATTTTTTGATAAATAGCACATGTGGTGAGAAATGATAGATCAGGATAAGGAAAATAGGTTTTTGTTCGTTCAGGAAGCTCCAAACAAAGTCCTGTTCTGTAAGTGCCCATCCTTCAATATGTCACATGCAGTCACTAATGATAACCAGAGTTGGTGTAAACCTTGGGACTTTTTGCCCTTTCATACGTTAACTGTAGAGGTTCAACCAGACCCATTAACTTCAATCTAACTTGCTTTCTCTCTTAATAGGATATTAGTCAAGAGTGGAAACCCATGGAAGAGAAAGGGATGTAAAAAACAGAGTGGTCTCCATTAGTTTGTATTGCAAATCATGATCTCTCAAATGCTTTCTCTAACACAAAGGAAGCAAGATTATGATATGTGGTGCTTTCCGATGCCCACGGCCAGAATCACTAATTTAGCATAACAGCACTTTCTCCTATTCTTTCTAGACCAGACCTTAGAGCTTCAGGCAACTACTTTAGAACTGACAGATAAGCTGGACTATCTGCCATCCCTGCATCTGCTCCAGCGAGGCTTTTTCCTTGGATCCTATCCATGGTTTGGGTCCCAAAGGTATCAATTTCCCTTGCACTGTACAGTGTGATGTGTGTGTGTAATGGAGTCTAACATGCCATTACTAATGGATGACTGCTGAAAGGATTTTAATTTGCATAGAATACATCCTTATGCTGAAAAGGAAGCTGAACATTGCTCACAGATCATCCTGTGTCATTAAAAGTCTGGAAATTTGTGGGTTCCTCATTAAACCATTTCCTTGAAACTTTCTAAAGAGTTTAAAAATAACCCAATAGAGGGAAAATAAAATTCATACTCCCTTTTCTATACATTCCCTTTCCAGGTCTCTTTTCCAGGGAAGGGGGAGAATTGCTAACATAATTGGTCAGATCAAGAAGCAATTGTGCCATGAATATTAATGAATTAGAGAGCCTAATCCATGTTCTGCTCCTCTCTCCATGCCTTCTGCTACACAAAGCTTGGTTAGTAAGTCAAATGAGGACTTTCCTTGGCAGGACTTGTCAGCTGCCTCTCCTCTTCTTAAACTTCATAAAGCTTTCACTTAGCTGAGTCAGAGTTCTTCTTGGAGCCTAGCCATCACTCTCTGCCTGCATCCCAAATCATGCTGGACATTCTGCTTGCCTGGAATTTTATTCATTTTAGTTCCTTCTAATTAACAAAACTATTTCAAGCACCTACTATGTGCAAACATCATGGTGGGTGGCAGGCATTAGCCATGTAGAAAGCACAGAAAAATAGATCTTATCTTCTTTTAATAAGTAAAACCTAGAGTTATTCAGATGGTGATAAATACTTTGGAAAACATTAAAGCACCCAAGTGGAACAAGGAATGGAGGGGTGAAAAGAACTCTAATTTCGAATAGAATGGTCAGAAAGCCCTCAATGGGGAGGTGATAATTGAACAACATCCAAGAAAGCAAAAATCCAATCATGTGACTCTTTGGGGTGGGGGTGGGGAGAGGTGCTCCAAGTATGGAAAAGAGAAAAGGCAACGAGCAGGGGGCATGCCTGGGTATCTGAGGAGCAGTAAGGAGGCCAAGTAACTGGAACCCAATGAGCAAAAGGAAGAATGATAGGAGATAAGGTGGATGGTGGAGAGCAGATTGCTTGAGGGCTTGTAGGTCATTGTGTTGACTTTTGATTTCACTCGGGATTAGAAGGAATAAAGAAGAGGTATATTAGTTTCCTATTACTGCTGTTACAAATTAGTACAAATTTAACAGCTTTAAGCAACAAATTTATTCTTTTACAATTCCAGAAGTCAGAATTCCAAAATCAGTTTTACTAGACTGAGCTCAAGTTATTGGCAAGGATGGTTTCTTTTGGAGTTTGTGAGGAGAGAATCTGTCTCCTATCTTTTTTCAAGGGTTAGTAGTCCCTGGTATGCCTTTGCTTGTGGCCCCTTCCTTCATTTTCAAAGTTTATGGCTCCAGTCTCTGTTTACATTATCATATTGCCTTCTTCCCTGACTATGACTGTTCCAGTCAGTTGTAGTTACATCAGACCCCCTCAAAAAATCCAAGAATATCTCTTCAGCTCAAAATCCTTAATGAATTCATATCTGTAATATCTTTTTTTTACTATACATGATAATAGCATAGGTTTTGAGGATTAGGACATGAACATATTGGGGGTATTAATCAGCCTACTGTAGATACAGGTAACCCTGCTTTCCAAACGTTTGAGTCACACCAGTTCTCTTTTAGGAAAGACTTATCTTAGTAACGGATTTTAGCTAACTGAAAGAAATCTGAAAATAATTTTTGCTTTTATGAGAAAAGCTGTTATTGTATGAATGTAGGTCTTTCCTAAAAGCAAAACCACCTAGTTAATGTGAACATTTGGAAAGTGGGATATACTCTTTGCTTTACACTTTTTTGCCTTATTAAAGGTTTCATAGGGATTCTCTACTTTTAGATAGTGGGGGAAGCCTGTATCTTGACTTTGGTTTCTAAAGGGTTTTCTGGCTGCTCTGTTGAGAATAGACTTTTGGAATTGCAAAGGCAGAAACAAAGGAACCAGTCAGGTGGCTCTTGCAAAACTCAGACAAAAGAAGATAATAGTTTAGTTCAGGGTGGTGGCAGCAGGGTTGTTGGGAATTCACACCTTGGATATGTTTTGAAGATAAAATGAACATGAATTGCTGCTATCATCCATGAGGATATAGAAGAGAAATTAATCCCTGCAAGTCGGAGCAGTTGGGAGGATAGATATGCTTTTTTCCTCAATGAGAAATGTTACTGAAGGAGCAGATTTAGAGGAACAATAATGACTTTGGTTTTATACATATTAAATTTGAAATGCTTATTGAAGAATCAAATTGAGATGTCAACATTTTAGTTAAATGTTAGAACTTGAATGTAAACAGGTGAATCAGATTAGCCTTTACCATAGTTATGCACTGAGAGTTATTACACATTGTACTTTAAATATCATTTGACTGCTATTCTTCACATATAGTTTACACAAGAATATTGTGGGCAGGAAATTATGAAAAATAGACAGTAGCAGGGAAGTACTACAAAAACTCTGGCTATAATACCATTAAAGTAGCATTAAAAAAATCCAAAATCCCGCTTAATCCCAACATTGTGTATATTTGCAAATATAGTTTCAATTTCCAATGTTGATAGAGACATCTACCAAGATCCTCTTGAATCATGGCTTATGGTCGATTTCAATGGTCCTAAACTCTTGGTTTACATCAGAGTCAAGGAATATGTTAAAATGTACCTTTCTGACTCCAGCTTCAGAGCCTGGTTCAGAAGGTTTGGGTGGTAGTAGTAGTGCTCTACAGCCCAGTTAGCAGTGTGGAAAGAAAGAAAGGAGAGACTGGTTGTGTCAATTGAGGCTATGTATTAGGGGATCACTTTGGTGTGCTTTGTAGTTAAAAATTCATCGAACACTTATCATGAGCAAGTGTATCATTTTAGTCTCACAACACTATAAGAGGTAGGAAGAAAGTAGTAGTAGTAGTGTCACTTTACAGAAGAGAAAACTGAAACCCTAAGGAATTTGATGACTTTCCCAGGTCAATAACCAGTCAAAGCAGAGCTTTCTTAAACTAAGGCTTTTTGATTCCAACTCCCACGTCCCTGCTATTACCTGGTATTCTGTGTTGGGGATGGGAACATGGGAGGATGAGTGGTGTGAAAGGAAGTGATTCTAAGGTGCTGTTGATTATGTCTGGTTTATGTTGGGCTAGTGGAGTGATTTCTGGAGTCTGGCTGCCTGCATCCAAATATGGACTCTGTGACTACCCAGTGATGTGACTCTCATGCCACTTCTATAAATCTCACTTTTCTTATCTAAAAATAGGGCTTACAAATAACACCTATATCCCAGGGTTATTGTGTTGGTTAAAGAAGATAAATCTTATTCACAATTTCTCTGTATGATCTGCCATCTGCTTTCCTCTCCAACCTCATACATGAAATACTCTATCCCATTATGCATCTTGCTCCAGAGATGTTCTTTTTTTTAATTTCACAAACAAGTCTGGTTCATATGGGACATTATCTTGGAATACTCATCTGCTTGGAAAGCTGTCCCCATTAAAAGAATGTCAGTTCAAACACATCTCCCATAGAGAAGTTTTCCCTGTATGCTCAAAGTAGTACTTCCTTATTGGGTCACTGTCTGAAGTTATTTGTTTAACTGATTATTATTACTATAGAATTATACAACTAGAATTTAAGGTGTATAATGTTACTTGTTCACTACTATAGCCTGAGCTCTTAGAAAAGTACCTGATAGTAGAGTACACTCAATGAAAATTTGTGGGAAATAAGGACGGAAGGAAGGAGGGAAGGAAGGAAGGAAGGAGGAAGAGAAGAGGAATGGAGGATTGGGTGGGAGAAAGAGGAGAAGAGAGGAAGAGAAGAAAGGAAGGAAAGTACTTAGCCTATTAACTGATGCATAGAAGTATTAAAGACATGCTACTATTATTAAAGAGATAGTTGTTAAATACCTTCTATAATCCAGAAATCATGCTAAACTAGATTTATCAGTCTTATAGCAAAGTATATCTTTCTAAAGATATTTCTGTTGTGTGTGGACTGAAAAATTTGGGGTGGGGATAGCCCACAGTGGGACTCCTTAACTCTTGAGGATCATTGAATTCAGAACTTACAACCACATCTTCAAATTATTTAGGCAATTCAAATTCAACTGGAACCTGTCCCATACACACAACTCATTCTCCAAGCTTACACCAAACAGATGGACTATGCATTGTACCTAGGAGTCCAGCCAACTCTTGCTGTGCTGGTCGCATTGGAGAATCTCAGAGAAATGGGGGTAGAACTTACAAGATTCCAAAGGGGAGTGAGGTCCTAAGTCCCATTTCCAATTTTGAATTGCACAGGTTATGGGTTTTAAATGGGTCTTTTCATTGTTTATCTTAGCTTAATGTTCACTCCTTTTCCATCTGGGATGATAAGACATCATCTGGCACCTCTGCCAACCTCATCATCACAATTATCTGCCTGGCAGAGAATGGGTGGTTTGGGGAACAGATATAGCCTTTCTAGTGAGTTAAATATACACATTCCTCTTCTGCAGAGTTGTGGGCATTGGCGAGTGAAAAGCAGAAAAGGTTCAGAGAACTTTGGCGATCTCTCATTTCTTTACCAGCTTTAATTAGCAACTTGGCAGAAATACCCTTCAAATAAAAATGAAACAAGGTCAGTTCCCAAAGCAGAACATGGTCAGTGTTAAAAAGAATTTTTGAGTCTTCTTTCTTGGGTATTTGCAATAAGATATTTAAGAGAACAGCACCAGTAACTAGTTCTTCTTGGAAGACATCTATTCTATCCAGATTTGGAGTGTGTCAAACTAAAAGTCAAGCCTTTACTGTCTTCCTTGTTTTGGCAAAATAAGTGTTGGAATTCAATTCTCTTCACAAAGGCTTAAAGAACATTTACTATGTGCGCCAGTCCCCATGTGCTGTTTCAGTGGTAAACAAGCCACTTCGCTTATGGAGCTCCTACTCCAGTAGAAAATATAGTCAAGGAAATAATTCATTACAAGTCAGCGTGATGAGAGCTAGGCTTTTATAGTGCACCCCAGAGATGCTTACCTTATCCAGACAGGTGGACAGAAAGGCCTGCCAGAGGAAAAGCTATCTTAATCTGAATCCTAAATGAATCTTGGACCAGTAAGTAGTCAATAGTTCTAAGATCCAGGTTTCATTTTTTTTTTTTTTTAGTTATTAGTCTTATAAACATGGTAAATCTTTTAAAATCAAAGAACATCAGTCTCTTTATTTTGGAAATCGGGATAATAATACATCTCACAGGATCTGGTAACAAAAAAAATGGGCAAGTAATTGGAAAATTGTAAAGCATTCTACAAAATGCAGGGCAAGGTATTATATGAGGCCCCACTACTATTGATCCTCCAGAATCCCAGCCTATACGTGCTTGGATCAAAGCCAGAAAGTTTGGTTTCACCTTTTCCCAGCATCGTTCATCTCTGAAAGTGCTTAAAGTTATTTTGTAGCCAAGCTCCACAAATGGAAACTCAAATTTATTGCCAGCTTATCTCTGCTGATATTCAATCTTATCTCCCACCTCATCCCAAGTTCTGACCCCATAAAGTTTTTTTTCTAGTCTTCATACTTTCCTAAGAAGCAAAAGAGCATAATCCATGAATATTTATCAGTATGATTTGTGATTTGTAAGCAGATTTGAGTATAAAATGTTAATATTTCAAACATCAAGGTTGAATTTGTGTTCAAACTAAACCAAAGTTCTATTCCAAAGCACATATGAGAAACAAGCTTTTCCATGGCATTACAGCAAGATTTATTTTTATGTCTCATCTTTTATAAAGCATAACAACATTCTCAACTCTCAAGGAAGACCTTCTTACCTAACATCCTTGGATGTACCAGAGTTAAATTTCTCCCTTCCTAAATTGAAATTTATTTTCCCACTAATGAATAGAACAGAGACCAATGTGTTCATCTCCAACTGTGATATTTGGAACTACCTATGAGATGGAAAACCACACTCTAGAAACTGTGGGCCCACTGCTCAGAAAATCAATGCCAATTCCTTAGATCTATCTGGACAAAATAAAACACCTAAATGAGACACTAAGTCAAAAGATACCCTAAAAGAGAAACACTAAGTGTTATGCTACAGAGACAATGCTTGTACCCTGCCCCACACTGTCATAACTCAGTATAAGCAACTATTTTTTCTTAGAAACACACTTAGAAACAGTTCTTAGAGGACTGTTGATCCAAATGAAGAGTTCTCATACTAATACTGGGCCTTAGAAAACTAAGATAAGGGCTCCCTCTCAACTCTGCTTGACCTCGACATTTGCATGAGGACTCAAGATACTAAAATAAAGCTAAAGCAGTGGATTGAGGTAAGGGTTAATGGTGGAGCAGGGAGTTGTTTGTTTTTTCAGAGTATGTTGCCATCATTAAAACCCAGCTGAAGACTTCTGGGACCAGATGTTTCCATCTGGGACTCCTTTGGAAGAGAGTATTGTAAAAGAGTTAAAAACCTGGATTCTGGAATCTATCTTAACTTTAGTTATACCAGAATTGTTTATTTGCCCACTGTTTGCATTTTATGCTAATACAGAAAAGCTATAGTTTCCCTTCCTACCAACAGGTTGAAATCAAAAGAGTGCAATGAATTGAGGAGACAGGGAAAGACGGAGATCACAAAACCTTCTTTGGAGGATCTTATAAAGGGAGTCAGTGATGAGATAGTACAAAGAAGAGAAGTTGAGAATGTTTTCATTCAAGAGAGCACCTCTCTTAGCAGGACTGACACAGAAACACCTAGTTATCCTCAATCCTGAAGATCGTTTGAGGGCAATTAACTTCTCAGTCTCCATTGTCTCTAAAGGAAGGACATCCTTCTCCCTAACCTTGAAAGTAGAGTCTGAGAGGTAACACAGAGATGCCTCTGAAACAGAGCTGGCACTGTTGGAGTTTATCAAATTTATAAATTCTTCCTCTTCATGCCCTCACTTTAAACATGCTCCTCTATTGCAGATTACATCTAACTCTGTCTAATTTTGCATCCTTTAGTCATGTGTTTCCCCCATCTCTATATGAATTTAACAAGATAGCGACCAAACATTGTGCCTCTCTCTCTCTCTCTCTTCTTCCCACACCTTGCCCACCAAACCTGTACATAGTAAGTGTTTGGTAAAAAAAAAAATAATAAAATAGATGATTGAAATGGAAGTTTCAAAGATTCATAGTTTTATTTCCCTATCTAGTCTGTCCCTATGCAAAATGAGACACGACGTATGTTTTATTGAGGTACCCTAATAAGTATCCTTTTACTCCTCACTCTCCCCACCACTGTTCCTCATATTGCCTACTTCCTTCACTGTAACATATGATTTATATTCTGAAAATCCATGTATCAAAACTACCTCTTTCTTTCCATTTATGGAAGAAATTATATTTTCAAATTTCCAAGGAAAAAATTGTTTCCTAGTAAACTAACCTGTTCATTTACTAGCTGATGACCTCTTATAGGAGGTTCCTGGGACAAACGCTTTCATGAAAAAGATTACGTGTCTGATTCTAGACTATTTAATAAGCTAATGGAAATATAATATGATGTGAAGAAGAAGTTTTCTTGTCTTCAAATCACTTAGCCTGCAACCTAGACCTAGTTATAAATAAGCATTCATATGATGGGTATGAAAATATGAGATTAAAAAGAAGAGCCAATCATTTGATTTTCAAAACCTCAAGTTTTGGTGGCAGGTGCCAAAAACCTCATAAATGAGCAGCTGCTTGAGATGAGCATTGTATTTTATGTATCTAAATGCATTAATTAGAAAAATGAACAAGAAGTCATGGAAGCTGAGTCTTTTCTTATTCTTTGTAAGTCCAGATCTTGAGTGCTTCCTCCACTTGATTTTCCTACATCTGTTATTTTACTGTCAGCTGCCAGAATATCAATATGTAAATGATCATTATAAGTTAAATAAGCCTTTTTGGCTAAAGAGAAAACCCAAAGGGGAGATAATGGGGCGAAAATCCACTATAGGCTGTGGATGAAAAGAAGTGACTGCAAAGGACATGATTCTGGAAGGGGAAGTTAAAGACAGTTTAATGTTTTTACCCATCTTTGATTTTTAGAGAAAGATTAATACTTAGCTTAACAAAGATGGAGAAGAAGAATAACAGAGAAATAGAGCATGGTGGGAAAAAAAGCAGGTCTTTGAATAGAGATACCAGCTCCGCCACTAATAGGATGCTTCAATGGGAAAAGACACTTTAGTTTTCAGGACTCAAGTTGACCTATATAAAAAATGAAGATGTTAAGCCAGATAGTCTCCAAAGTCCCTTGGTAGAATACTCTGATGCTCAAGGAATTCAGAAAACTTCTTGGGGTGCTTTGAACCCTGTGATTAAAATCTTCACTTATATCCATCTTCCTCTTGTGCAAGCTCAGGGCACTTAGCAGTAGATTAGGCAGAGGGGTCAATTCCCAGGCCTTTGTATCTGAAAAATGTAGTGTCATTTTCTCATCTTTGGTTCCAATGATATATTTTGGTTCATGATGCATAAAGCAGCTTGTGAAAGATAAAGTCCCCAAGCTATACTGTAGAGCCATTAGTCACTGCATCTTCTCTGCAGGTAAAATTTCTTAAAGGATTTGTCTGCAAATATACCTTGGAAGCCAATCATAATGATGTGATGTGCTTTGAACCTTTCAAAAGGGTTGCATCTCTGGTTGAGAGGGACAGCCACCACCTTTGGAAATGGTGGGAATAATACAGAGCCTGGAAAAGTCCTGCAATTAACATGGAACTATCTGTGTCCCAGCCATTCATTCATTTGATAAATATCTGTTAAGTTCCTATAATGTACAAGGCAGTGTGGTGGGGTACTGGGGAAGAAGTAGTAAGCAGGACAAGCTTAATCCTTGACCCAGTGAAACTTAGAGTTTAAAAGATGCTGTGACAGTTTCCTGGACCACCTTCAATTGGCCCTAATGAAAGCCCTCCTTCAATAATAGCAATTGAGGATTGAATAAACCTTTTGATTCTTTAAATATTCTTCAAGTGAGGTACTTCTCATTTTTTACCCCTGAACAAACTATACTTTATTCTCTCTTTTTTTAAAATTTTTTAAATGTTTTATTTATTTTTGATACAGAGAGACAGAGCATGAGAGGGGAAGGGCCAGAGAGAGAAGGAGACAAAGAACCGGAAGCAGGCTCCAGGCTCTGAGCTAGCTGTCAGAACAGAGTCTGACACAGGGCTGGAACCCACGAACATGAGATCTGACCTGAGCCGAAGTCAAAGGCTTAACCGACCGAGCCACCCAGGTGCCCTACTTTATTTTCTTTAGTTGGAGCCATCAGATGTGAACCTCAGATATATTTAAGAAGAGGGGAACAGGATTTTCTATTCTCTCCTCTCTGAATACATAGGTACATTAATGTTGCTTGTGATCTCAATGGTTCTCATATTAACATAATATTGGTGATGATATTGATGATGGTGATGAATCAGAATAATAAGAATGCCAAGACTCTGAATGCCTGGAGTAAAGTCTATATTCTATCTCTGTCTTGGCTTGGGTTCCCCCAAGAGTAGGGATAGATTGGGGAACAGTTACAAGACCTAGATGGCCTGACTCTGCTTGAACACTCCTCACATGTAATTCCTTCTGCTGAGAAACACTTTCTTCCTCCCTGTATTTCTCTGATTGCCCATTCCATGGCTGGTAGTGCCTATAAAAATCTTTGAGTCTCAGCCTAGATACTACTTCCTATGGGAAACCTTCTTCAACTCCCAAACCTGATTGGCTTGCCCTCTTATGTGTTTCAACAGCATCTTGCCTTTGCTTGTCATGTCACTCATCTTGCCATATTTGCATTGCCTATTGTTCATTTGGATTCATACAACTGTGAGTTGAGTTCCAACTGGGCATTGAAGGTGAAAGAATGGATGGATGGATGGATGGATGGATGATATTGCCTACTTTGCTCCAGACCAAACAAGTATGACCTCCCAAATAACCCTGATTTTTAAAAAAGCACAAATCAGCCTTCAGCATAAATATTGATTTAGTCCCAATGAGTTTTCTTCCATTAAGTTACTCTGGTTTCCTCCAGTCCATTAAATATGATTTATTTTGGTTATTGAAATAGAATAAGAAAAAACATGGTTTTAAAAGACTATTTGGTGGATGCGAAGGGAGACAGTCCCGCAATAATCAGGTTGCCTCTCCAGCCTGTTAGTCTGGTGAATCCCTGTAAGCCACTTCTAGATGGTGTGTTCAGGGAACTAACTAGAGTTGAGGCCCCACAGGGTAGATGTCCTCCAGATGCTGTTGCTAGTGATGCATGAAAAGATCAAGACCATGTAATTTCCTCCTTTAATTCTCAGAAGAATCTTCATGTATCCCAGGGAAACAAAGCCCAGGACCTGAGGAACTGGTAGAAGAACAAAGAATAACATGGGCATTAGTGTCTAAGAGATCTTGAATTAAACTCCAGATCTGTCCCTTATCAGCTGCATGACTTCACAAGTCACTTACATCCCATGAACCTCACTTTCCTCTGCTATAAAATGGGGATAATATTTCCTTTTCTTGAAATCATGCCAGAGATTTAATATATCCTGATCTTAAAAGATACATGGTAGCATTTAGACCAAAGAATATCCGATTTGAAGTGGAAAGAGGGAAGAAAAGTTGCTACTCTTAAGAAGAAAATAGCTTTTCTAGAAAGGTTCTCTTATACTATTGCAACTATAGCATGCGTCAGGCAAACCTGTATGACTTTTAAAATAAAGGTCGGTGAGCCTGACCCCCTGAGTTTCTGATCCAGTAGGTATGGGATGAGCCAGGCACCATGCTGGGTTCTGGGGATATGGGAGTGGGCTCACTGGTCACTGTCTTCAAAGACTTCACAGTTTAATGGAAGAGGCAGACATTAAACAATATTCTGACACTTGGAATTTTCAAAAGACCACATTACATTTGGAGTCCCTCACCCCCCAATATATCATTAATCCCTGTATTGATTCTCAAATTTTGGTGTACATGGAAATTATCTAGGGTTGTGGGTGTCAAAATGCAGGTCCCAGGGTCTACTCTCAGAGAGTTCAGTAGGTCTTGGATGAAGCCAAGAACCTGAATGTTTTATAAGTTCCCCAAATCATCCTGATGTAGGTGGTCTTTACCCCACACTCTGGAAACACTGCTTTATTAAAGAACATCATCCTTTGCTGATAGATTTTTAATGCAGTCC
Organism: Mungos mungo; assembly: GCA_004023785.1. NCBI lineage: Eukaryota > Metazoa > Chordata > Mammalia > Carnivora > Herpestidae > Mungos > Mungos mungo. Next base: position 39,536 of record PISW01008004.1, read on the forward strand.
CCTAAATGGAAGTAGGCCAGATTGTATTTCCTTCCATTTTAATAAGGGAGTTACTCAAAATTGAAACTCTGTGCTTCCCTCTCTTCCTCTGGTATTTAGACAGCCTTCAGGGAGCTATTTTAATTAAGTAATTCATGGAGAGAACACCTGTTCAGGTATGCCTTGGCTTTATTTGGAAAACAATAATTATAAACCAAAACCTCACTATTCCTGGAAGTAGATGGGCATCTATTTGTTTGAGGCATAGATAATATTTATAAAATGGGAAAGAGCAGTGACAATGCATGTTCAGCTGTAGACTAGACTCAAGCACCACCTGATAATATTGATGCAAATAGGTCTCATCTCATGTCAGCATTCTAGTCACTGAAGGGGGCCACAGGGAGCTATGTGGCAGAATAATCCTAAAATTACTTCTGGGTTCAGCAGCCCAGAATAAATGTAGAAGGTGTTACATGGTAGGACAAATGCTTGACAGGCTCTGGTTCCTTTTCCTTCAAGACAAGGGTACAAGTGAGCAACAGGCCACAGATAAAGTAAGCCAATATGAGAATGATGCCAGTGTAGAGAGAAATCATTGTAAAGCCAATTCACCTGAGACCTCTGAAAGATTTTTCAAGCACTTACTCTATAACCACAGGACGCAAGACCATGTCAGCAAGGGCTGCCCTTTTCCCCATGTCCCCCCAATGACACAGTGGAATGCTCTGTTAATGGTCTTTTCATTTGTCCTCTCCCTGTCACATGAGAAGGAGAACATGAAGATACAATGTTCATTGTCAGACTAGCTTGACAAGACATTAGCACACATGTAACAGGAAGATGAAAAAAACCCTCAACTTAAGAAAAATAACATGCCACATATTAAATGGACATTAGTCCTTTGGCTTGAGGGAAAAGAAATTTCACAGAGAGATAAAGCAATTGGAATTCTGTCAAATCAGAATGTCCTATATTACTAACCTATGTTATAAAAGTTGAAAAAAAAGTTTGTGTCGATTACAATCTAAAATGAGATCCTGAGTGGCATTCGAAATTACTTTGGTCCGCAATCACCTAATACAGCTAGTGCAAGTATCTACCACTGAGTCATTCATGAATCAGGAATTACCCACCCATGTGCCATTATGCTTTTTCTTAGCATTTACTCCCAAATATTTATGGATCAGAACCCACGCAGAGCAGAGTGAGATACTACAGGAAGACAGAAATTCAGTCACAAGAAGGCACTGTCTCCATCTGGGGAGACAGAGTACATGCAAACTGTATCATCCCACCATATATATTGAACCAACTGTCCACATTCTCCACTGATTCCCACCGTAAGGAGATAATCAGGGGCAGAGACCATCAGACAGTGCATTTGGTAGGAAGCAGAAGAGAGTCTTACAATGAGTTAAAGGTTAACAGTTTTCTGAAGAAGAAATTAGTGCATTCCAAGCAGAAGATCTGAAAGGCCCAGAGTTTTCAGTTAAGTAAATCTTTCCCTGATGAAAGCACTGGGAATTATATAAATTAAGTGTGCCCTTAATTATCAAATAAATGCAAAATAAAGATTAGACAGTATCTTTCACTGATTAAATTGGCAATATAAAATAATAATTATCAACAGAGTTGGCAAATCTTGCTCTGGAGTTGTGTAAGATTTGCTACAGCTTTTCTTGAGGGTCAACTAGCAATGTGTATCAATGCCCTGAAAATATATCATACATTTTAAGATAAACATGCCATGTCTATGAAATGAAATCAGTGTTGAATTTTTGTAAAATGGAAAAATTACAAAAATGTGTATGTCCAATAGGTGGGAATTAGTTAAATTATGATTCATCCATATGATGATGATGATGGGGAGAATATTTAATAACTTGAAAAGTATTCATAGCAACTGATGAAGAACGTGATCCAATTTTGATTTTAAAAATATTTTGTATACATGAAAAAGCATCTAAAAATCTAAAAACATTCACCAAAATGTCACTCTATAATGAACACGTATGCTTTAGAAACCAGGGACACCTGGGTGGCTCAGTTGATTAAGTGATTCTTGGTTTCAGCTCAGGTCATGATCTCATGGTTTGTGAGTTCAAGCCCCACATTGGGCTCTACGTGAACAATACAAGGCCTACTTGGAATTCTCTTTCTCTCCCTTCTCTCTGCTCTTCTGCTTGTGCACACACTCTCTCAAAATAAATAAACTTTAATAAATCTATAAATAAATAGAAACCAGAAAAACATGAAAAATATTCTTTTAACAACTAATGAAATAGGTTGAATGAGTAAAGGTCAGTGTATGAAGGTCAGATTCCCTTACATGGCTTGGCTTTACCTGCCATTCCAGTCTCATTGATTATATTCCCATCAACCCTCTCAGCATTAACCACAGTGCCTCCAGATTTTTTGCCTTTGCTTTCTACCACACAGGATTATATTAGTTTTGCAATTATATACCCCATCCCCTTCCCTGTAAGAGGATTATCCTCCTGCTCACTGCCATATACATTGTTATGTCCCCATTGTTGAGGACTGTATATTCCTGTCCCATTGGCTTTGAGATTGGCTGCGGTCTCTACTTCTAAGGCCTCAATGGTCCTTTCTTGTGGATTTTCAGACTCTTAAAAGCTCACTGTCATCAAAAGGAATTTAAGCAAACATGACAAGCCTACATCCAAGCAGAAGCCGTCAGTACGATGGCCAGGTTTTCAACAGTGCTCCTGACCTTCTGTTCATACAAGGATAGCATGTCCCACATTGGGCTGTTCCTTCGGTTTCAGTCCTTGAATGAGAAGCAGAGTCACAGCCTGATCAGAACTACAGCCTACCTGTGAGTAATAAGTAATAAATCTTTCCAGTATAAGCCACTGAGTTGTGGAGGTTGCTTATAACAGCAACAAAATGGAGTAATACACATGACACATGGCATGTCTTTATCTAGAATATTCCTTTATAAAATGTATTCACTTATATTCAAGTTAGTTAACATACAGTGTAGCATTGGTTGCAGAAGTCAAACGAGGTGAGTCTTCACTTAGGGACAACATCCAGTTCTCATCCCAACAAGTACCTTTCTTAATGTCCGTCACCCATTTAGCCCATCCCCCCACCCATCTCTCTTCCAGCCACCTCCACTCCATACAGTTCATACTGTCTCTTCCTTTACATCTCATTTCTACTCTAGCCCCTGACCAGGTCAAATTCTTCTCACGGGCTTTCTCAGCACTGGGTACTGCTCCTTCTTAACATAATCATAAGGTCACAGCTTGTGTGTGATTGTTTAATCTATACCTTGGTATGCCATTGGACTGTGCACTCCTTCGGAGCAGGGAAAGTGGCTTTGTTCACCCATTGGGCGGACCCCCGGGACCTAGCACAATGCTTGGCACACAGTTTTCCTCAGTGAAATGTGTGTGTGTGTGTGTGTGTGTGTGTGTGTATTTAAATTTTTTTAACTTATTTCTTTTTGAGAGAGAGAGACAGAGCACGAGTAGGAGAGGGGCAGAGAGAGAGGGAGACACAGTCCAAAGCAGGCTCCAGGCTCTGAGCTGTCAGCACAGAGCTCAACGCGAGGCTGGAACCCATAAGCAGTGAGATCATGACCTGAGCTGAGGTCAGACACCCAACTGAGCCATCCAAGTGCACCCCCCAAAAAATATAAATATTTAAATAGATACAGAAGGAAAGCATGGAGAAACTAAGAAAAAATCTTAAACATAGAAATGAGAAGCATAAATCAAAGTGAGCAAATATTTGGAAGATAATATTGGTCCTTAGATGAGAAAATATTGTCTTTTTTAGTGTAAATAAATACATGGTAACAATGTTCAGAATCTCCTGAATAATAATAACCAGTCTCACTTTAAAAGTACGTTATACATATTAGTTGATACTTATCCTGGTGTCCGCTTTGTGATGTAAGCACACCTGTCCACCCCCACCCTTCCACCCCCAGAGACGTTCAGTACTTGGCCCGAAACCACACAGCTGAGAGCTGTGGTGGAAGAAGGGTTTGAATCCCAGTACTCGAGTGCCAAAGTCTGTGTCCGTAACCACTAGATTATGCTGTCGTTCATTTCATCTGAAGGTTATGAGTACTGGGAAAACCTTGTGTAATTGTACTGACAAGGCAAGAAAATGTTTAATGTTATTTATTTTTCAACTTTTTAAAGTTTTATTTACTTATTTTGAGAGAGAGAGAGTGAGAAGGAGCACAAGTGAGGGAGGGGCAGAGAGAAGGAGACGCAGAATCGCAAGCAGGCTCCAAACCATCAGTGCAGAGCCTGATGTGGGGCTCGAACCCACAGTCTGCAAGAATACAACTGGAGCCAAGATCAAGGGTCAGATGCTTAACTGACTACACCTCCCAGGCACCCCAAAAACACTTAATTTTAATTTTTCTGTTATATCACATGGGTCACCTGAGCTTTGGATAAAGTGGGGTGGGCAGCTCCAGGAGAGCACTTCCCCTAGGGCAAATAAAGCACACACATTTTCCCACATCACTCTCATGATTTGGTTCTTACTCCGTGTTCTCTCCCGTCTCCCGGATTCACTGGTACAGCAATGCCCATAACAATGGCATTATCATCAGTACATTTTGGTTCTCTTCACACCCCTTGCTGTTCCTAGCACAATGCCCTGCACATATTAGGTGTTTAGTAAATGTGTTTAGAATCAAATGGGTCCTGTACTCTTGCCTTATGATTTAAATGACTGGGATGGACAGACAGTCATGAGATCTGGCTGCCTGTAAGATCAGTCTATTTGAGGGGGCAGTGGGATGTAAGAATCTCATTCTAAAACTAAACCCATGCCAAGAAATAAGAACCCTGAACACATTGCCTCAGCCATGGGGCAGGGAGAGGAATTGATGGTGGGGCCCATGCACCTGGCTGCTTCTTCAGAATGGGAGTGCCATGGGCAGGGAGCCTGGGCAGGTGTAGGCACGAGAGGAGTCAGCTTTGGGACAGGTAGTGGTGGCAATAATGTGAGGTCTGGGTGTCAGAAGGGAAAAGGGGCAGAACTAGGGCTCATTGTCTTTTCTGGCGGGGAAAGAAAGGGTTCAGTGAGATAATTTCTAGTCTGTTACAGCTGGAATATCTGTGAGTCCAACACTCTCCTCTGACAAAGCTCATTTGTAAGTTAAAAAGAAGAACACGCTGGAGCCAGCCTGGAAATTCCCGAAGGCAGGGGTGGAAGCATGAATTGGAAACAGTGAAATCAATTGGTCCTCAGCTGAGTTTAAAAGGCACCGAGAAATGCTGGCGAGGGTCCGGAAAGAGAGAATTTAGCACAGTATTCTCTGGCAGTATTCTTTGACGCACAGGGGCCAAACCACTCACTTGAGAATCCTGTAGGGGAAATTTTTTAAATACAGATCCCTGAGTCCTCTTAGAATCTGAGAGTTTTGTGCAGAAATTACACTTTTTTAAATCCCAGATAATTCCCATGAGTCAGCAGATCTGTAAATCTCCGATCTTGAGGGAATACTAACTTGCTGGCGTAGGGAAACTAAATCCCTAGTGCTTAGATGTGAGACCTGAACGTGATTGTCTTTTTTCAAGGATAATTTAACTCCTTATTTTAAGACCACCTGTGGATTCAGTAAAACAGCCATTAATTGGAATGACTAAGTGCTTTTTAATAACAGATACGAAGTATGTTGCTATAACTTCTTTGCTGATCTCCTCCACATAGAGGAAGAAATAGAATCTCCTTTAGGCCTGGTGGTCAGATTTCAACCTGTCTTTCAAGTTCTCCTCCTCATCTTTTTACTGAGAATAAAGGCAGCTGCTACATCGGTCATGAGAAAAGCTGGGGCCACTGAAATAGGGGTGAAATATAGCCAAGTCTCTGACATAGAGACCCATTCTTGGGTAATGAAGTTACCCACCTCCTGACACTTGGCCTTGGAATTCCTGTACATTTTTAAATCAGTCACCATAAGATGGATACTCTCTGGTTTCCCATAGCTGGGCCAAGCACTGAAGTTCTGGCTCTAACCCAGGGGCTCCCTCTCAAAATAAATTGGAGGGGCACTTGGGTGGCTTAGTTGGTTAAGTGTCCAAATTCGGCTCAGGTCTTGAGTTCAAGCCCCACATTGGGCTCTGTGCTGACAGGGCAATGCCTGCTTGAGATCCTCTGTCTGCGCCCTCTCTTCCCCTCCCGCACTCAAAAATAAACAAACATTTTAAAGAATTAAAAAAAAAACTGGAGAGGCCAGAGCCAGACTGGCGGAGCCCAGGCCAACTACCCACCAGGTGACAGCAGAGGCAGCCTCTCTAGGGTTAGCTCTGGGTACCTGGCTGGTTAGGCCAGCCCTACCAGGAAGCTGAGGAGGAGGGTGGAGATGCAAGGCTTGGAAGAAGAGCCTAGAAGCCTTGGAGAGGGCGGGGCTAAGCAGGTTTCTGCAGCAGGCCAGGAGAGGAGGAAATGGGGTGGGGGAATTGTGTTCAGGTGTGTGACACCTGGGCTGGGCTTTAAAAGGGGTTGGAGCTGCTTGTTCCAGCCAGAGATGAGAGGAAAGTTCTCACTGGTACTCAATCCCCTTGGATGGGAGAACTGGAGGTGGTAGCAGCCCAGCCTCTGCTCTCCACTGCCTCACCAGAGTAAAAACACCTTAGGAGCCCTCACTCCCCCTGTTATATCTCCGGAGCCTGTACCAAGGAAGGAGGAGGTAAGCATCCTATTTAATGCTAAGACTGGGGGAGGTTTTTTCTCCTCAGTTCTCCCCACCTCTTGCTGGCCTGGAGCAGGGATGTTACTTCAAAGGGGGCCTTTGAGGTGGTGGCCGGCCTCACTCTCCATACCCTTGGTTCCGGGGGCTGCAGCGGTGTCCCCCCATTAGCTACCAGCATCTCCAGGCTCCCAGGGCCTCTATTTGGGGAGCTCTTTGCCCGTGCTGGAAAGCTTTGTGTGGGCAGTTGACTGGGTTATAAGGGTAGTTGCTGGTGATTATTACTCTCTGTGATTTTGGCTTTTTCTACATGCTGATAAGCAGGCAGTCTCTGCCTTTGTTGCCTGTAGCTTGATATGCACTACCTGTAGGGAGACTCATAATGCACAGGCATTGGTCATTGCCTGTACTGTTCCAGAAGCTTATAAAACCATTACGCAGGATTTTGAAACAAGTACGCATGGGTGAGGAAGAGAAAGAATGGGCAAGAGTTGGGTTTTTGATGCTGGCGACTAAAAATAGTAATGAGAGCTTATTGCAAGCTTATGATCAGCAAAGCAGGAGGGTGAACCCTTTTCTTGTTGCGCGACCCTGAGACAGGTGTTGGTATTAGCTACAATTACTGATGAGGATGATGAGGGTCAAGGAAGTTAACTGAGACAAACCAACATTTGCAGATCTCCACCCATGCTCTGCTTAAATCAGTGAGGTCATATTAACTCTGGGGTCTTTCAGGTTCAAAGTGTAAGGTGATGGTAAGGAACAACCACCTGTAAAGAGGCTTTGTAAAGACGCTTTTTCCAGACAGAACAAAGCTGACCGCCTCCATCTCCTGTTGCTGTATTTAGGAAATAAGTTAGATTTGTCTCTACTTCTCAGGCTTCAATACCCCCTTCCTGTGGATTTGGAGACTGTTTGGTGCCCACTGTCTGCAATATGTAATTTAAAAGATGTATGCCATTAAGAATTCAGAGACTGTGCAGCTGAGCAATGAAGCTGGTCTTTTTAAAACACCAGAGCCCACAGTGGAAGGGGTAAGGGAATTCACTCAGAGGCCAGACCCCAGACCAGTACACTGTGGACCCTTAGAATTCAATCTGATGCCCCCAAAATAGTTTACCAGACTTCTCACAACCTCATCTCTTGCCCACTCCCCATCTCACTTAATATCCGATCCCTCAGTTCATGGTGAGCCAGCAATGCTGGCTGCCTATGTTCTTTTCCTCCTTTGGACCTGTGTGCCTAGTCTTCTCTCCACTGGGAGCATGTTCCCATAGACTTTTCCTACATTTGTCTTTCTCTCTTCAATCAAGTCGCAGCTCATCTGCTGCCTGTTTCGGGAGCCTGGTTGGCTCAGTCAGTTAAACATCGGACTCTTAGTTTTGGGTCAAGTCATAATCTCACACGTTTGTGGGTTCAAGCCCCACATCAGGCTCTGTGCTCCCAGTGTGGAGACTGTTTGGGATTCTCTCCCTCTGCCCCTCCCCTACTTGCTCTCTCAGTCTCTCTCAAAGTAAATAAAAAAAGACGTTGCTTGTTCAAGAGGGCTTCCTAAAATACCCACAGAATCTAAAATAGGCCCACCATCACCACTATCCTCCCCAATTACATTCCCTCACAGTGTTATTTTTCCAGTGCTGATGACCATCTGAAATTATCTCTTCTTGCTTATTGTATAACATGCCACTGGAACACGAGTTCCATGTGGGAAGGAATCCTCCATGTTTTCTGCCTGCTGGACATTCCTGAGTACCCAGGGCTTAGGAGATTTCCCAATAATAACAGGCTGAGTTAACAGGGTAAATGAATAATAGAAAGGATCAGGAGATACCTTGACCATCAGGATGCCTCCTTCTCATTAAATATTGCCTTTCAAACTCCCTTGACAAGGCAAAACCCTTGGTCTAGAAACTGAAGTGAAAAGCACTGGAATTTTCAGGGTGCCTGGGTGGCTCAGTCGGTTAAGTGCCATACTCTTGATTTGGGCTCAGGTCCTGATCTCATAGTTCATGGGATTAAGTCCCACATTGGGCTCCGCAATGACAGCATGGAGCCTGCTTGGGATTCTCTCTCTCCCTTTCTCTCTGCCCCTTCCCCACTCACACTCTGTCTCAAATCTGAAAATTCAGGTGTTTGTTTTTTAAGTACTCAAGGGGCAACTGATTTCATTCCTGGGGCAACCTAAAGGAAAAAGCTAAATGGCATCCAAAGGATTTAGTTCCCTGAAAATTGGCACAGTGTGATAAGGCTGGCTCTGCTTGACCAGTGCTGATAAACAGCACTGACTATGATCCAGCCCAGCATGTTCTTCTGGACCAAAAGTGGTACTGATAAGAGTCATGACTGGGTACTTGCCGTGCCAACAGGATTTCAGAAAGCTGAGCTTGCACCTTTCCAGCCCTGCTTCACCAGGCCATTCATTTTAATTCTCACCGTTCTTTGCCTTTCTTTTGGTATTTTGGGGGTCATTCATTTAGAAGGTGAAAAGAGGCTTATATTGGGGACCAGGGGATCAAGATTTTTCTGTGGGCTCTACCAATCTGCAATTGTGGGCAGGTCCCTTAGTTCCTCCACTTGTCATGTTTCTCTTCTGTAAAATGGAATGATGACTGCTTCCTTCAGGAGCCTGTGAGGTTGTTGTGAAGGGCAGACAGGCCAGCTCTTTGGTTATTCCATGTGAGAGTGATACAGAAACTAGCACAATAAATCTCTTACAAGCACGCAGCCCGAGAAGCAACAGGGAGCAGAGAGTACACAGGTGTGTTTATTTTGGATAATTTCACTTGCAGAAAAGAAATCAATGAAAAGAAGAAACTCCTCTGCAGGATTCCTTTTCCCAAGCAGCTTCCTCACGAATCAACTTACACACTTTAATTAACAGCCAGCCTATTTGCTTTGTAGCAAGAAACATTAGAATCCAGCCTAGTGATGCTGCCTCCTTGGCAAGCACACAGCACTTGGCAGTACTTCACATCCTGGTGGTTTTTATGGGTCCCTTCTTACACTTCTGCGTTCTTCATCGTAATGTATGTTAAGCCTTCCTGGCATCAGCTCTGGCCCTGGCCCTATTTGATTTAAGAGACATCTGATTTGATATCTGATCCTCAGGTTCTATAATTTAAGGCATTCCTTAGCTTGTTCTATTCCCTAGTGCTACTCTCTACTTGGAGATTTTTAAAAATGCCCTTTTGGGGGGTGCTTGGTGGCTCAGTGGGTTGAGCCTTCGACTTTGGCTCAGGTCATGATCTCCTGTCCATGGGTTCGAGCCCCGCATGGGGCTCTGTGCTGACAGCTTAGAACCTGGAGCCTGCTTCTGATTCTGCACCTCCCTCTATCTCTGCTCCTTCCCGCTCATGCTCTGAGTCGGTCTCAAAAAATAAGTAAAACGTTAAAAAAAATTTTAAATGCCCTTTTTGAAAGAAAATATCTATGAATCGGGAGCCATGCCAGAGTCCTAGTGATTTTCTGGGGAAGAAGGGCCCCATAAGCCAAGTTGTACCATGGAAAGAGAATTACATTAAGTGGAGACCCGGGCTAGAATCCTGACTCTGCTTCTCAGTAACCCTTGTCCAATTTCTGGGGCCTTTGTGGGGATAATAACAATATGAGCAGTGGACTTTTATTGAAGGCTTACTAAGTGCTAAGAGAATTTCTTGCATAATCTCTTGTGATGTTTGTCCTGATGATCTCTGTGTTTGGAAATCGGGCATGTGAGATGTGTAGGGTATGAGGTTATCCAGTAGTGATGGAACCCAGATTTGAATACATGCTTGTTGACTTGAGAGCACATGTTCTAACCTACCAGGCTTCTTTCCTTCTACTCAGATACACTACCCTGGGATCTTTCTTTCTCAGACAATTTGACATCACAGGGCCTGCCCTCCTCACAGGCTGTCATCCAAAGAGATGATGCCTGTGAAGAGTCATTAGAATTGTGCAGTTTTATTTCACCATTGTTCTTGTCTCTTGTTTACCAAGACTTAGAGAAATGTTCTGTAAGGACTCCTTCAAGTGGCTTTTGAAGAAAATGACAAAGACTTTCATAAAATATTCAAACATTCAGAAAATGGCACATCTTGTCAAAATAGGACATAGGAAAATCTTCAACTCTAACTCTGAGCAGACATTGGATACTAGGCTGGACTCAAACATTTTAAAATTCTTAAAATATTTAGGAGAATGTACAAATACTGTATGTTGTTCTAAGGACTGATAGTCAATACTGACTAACCACCTCTTTTTTCAGCACATAGAAGTGGTTTCCTCATTATTTCCTGCGCAAGAGGCCAAGCATCACAGTGGTGAAGGGTGTGCCCTTGTGGCTTCGAGTGCCTGGCTCTGTCAGGTGATAGTCTTATGACCTTGGACAAGTTTCTCAGCCACTCTGTTTCAGGTTCCCAGTCTATGATTGGGGATATTACTGAACTTTGCCTCTAGTGTTGTGCATGTTTTAGAAATGGATACACAGAAATCACATAAATGCTGTACAGTTCTTGGTATATAATGGACTCTCAAATATTTTCCCTCAGCCCTTTTAGAAGTCGTCGGCTCCACATCCTATAAATGTAGACACAAATGAAGAGTCAGGTCACACAGCTACAATCAGCATTCAAACTTCCAACTGTGTTCATTCACAGCCTTCCCTCTTCTATGCTTTATTTCCTCAATAAACTCTCAGGGAAACACAAATATATCTGGGAACTCAGTTTGATTGGGTTTATACTCTAAAACCAAACCTATTTTGTCCCCATGCATGTACCTAAAGGTATTTATTGGTATCCTGTCATCTTTAGGTTGGTGAGTCCAGTGTCTTCTTGAAAATGACTAAGTTGTGTCCCCAAGATATACTCAACCAGCCAGAACTTTCCTCCCTATTCAGGGTTCTCTCTCTGTGGGCAGGTGACGACACTGGTCTTGGGGTGATAAGTTTCCTCATTTAAAAGCAATCAATGGGGGCACCTGGGTGGCTCAGTCGGTTAAGCATCTGATTTCGGCTCAAGTCATGATCTCACGGCTCATGGATTCAAGCCCTGCATCAGGCTCTGTGATAGCTCAGAGCCTGGAGCCTGCTTCCGCTTCTGTGTCTCCCTCTCTCTCTGCTCCTCCCCCACTCATGCTCTGTTTCTTTGTTTCCAAAGTAAATAAACATTAAAAATTTTTTTTAAATAAAAGCAATCAATGGCACTACTGTTCCCCAAGACCAAGGGCTGACTTGTCTAGTTAGGGGGCTTCTTTTAGCTCTAAGAGAACACCATCCTATGCTGGCTTGAATCTGTTTATCTAAATTCTCTTGAGTTCATACAACTATTGGGACAAGTAACCAGAATAAACTGTCAGTATATCTGTCCTGGGCTAGTCAAAACAAGAGGCCAGCACTTGTGCTCTTCTGGCTGGCACCCAATTGGATATTGCAGTTATTTTTCAAACTCTTTCTCCCCCTGGGTGGGGACCTGCCTCTGCCAGGATCCCAGCATGTAGTGTAAGAGTTCTAGTACTCTGGAGAAGCAGCCATCCTTCCTCTGCCTGACCTGAGAATGCATGTCTCTTAAATGCCTCTCAAATAATGGCTGTAATTAATAATTAACAGCAGTTTCCTTTTGAGCACTTGCTATATGTGAGTTTGCTTAGTTGATGTAATCCTTTTTAAAATTTTTTTTATGTCTTTATTTTTGAGAGAGACAGAGAGTGAGCAGAGGAGGGGCAGAGAAAGGGAGACACAGAATCTGAAGCAGGCTCCAGGCTCTGAGCTGTGAGCACAGAGCCCGACATGTGGCTTAAACCCATGGACCATGAGATCATGACCTGAGCCAAAGTTGGATACTCAACGGACTGAGCCACCCAGGCTCAAATTGATGTAATCCTAACACAACAACTCTCTCATGTAGGTTCCAGTATTATCCTATTTTAGAGAAGAGGAAGGTGCCATGTGGAGAGCTCATACATAGCTAAAAGTGGACCCCAGCTGAAAGTGGTACTGCCAAGACAGAAACCCAAACCTGTATGACTAAATACCTGTTCTTCATCTCTGTGCTTAACCTCTCCAAACTCCTCCTGCCTGAATCACCCTCACCTAGATGGCTTGATAATGTGTTACTGATTAGCTGTGGAAAAACCCGTTCTGCTGGTTCACCAACCTGCCTTACCTGGTTTCCCTGGTACTGCGTGGTGAGCTTGTTTTTCCTTTTGTCCTATCTTATCCAGACACAGCTAATCTCCTTAATTACTTGGCTTGGCCTTCCTTCCCTAACCCTTCAGTCACTGGCATATCACAGTAGATAAGCATGAGGGTAGAATTTCTGTCTCTCCAAGCAACCTCAGCCCATTCCTTACCCTTTGGAAAAGTAACCCTTTTGTGTTATTCCAATTTCTTTCTTGTTCTCTTTTTAACATGGTTTAAGAGCAAGCCAGATTTGATCACAGATCATAAAGCATATTTTCAATGCTGTGAGACAGTTCAGTAATTGGCATCTGAGCTTGAGCCCTGGCCTATGAATTGTCCTTTACAAAAAGCAGACAAAATGGTAGTCTTCACTGTAACTATCAAGTGTTGCTTATGCAACTAGACTATTACCAGTAAGGAATACAGAAAGGACTTGGAGAAATCTAGTCACATCTTAGATAGCATTCCTCTATAATGCCTATGTGATCTCGCACACACAAATTACTTATTTTCCACAGTAGCTTAACCCTGCTTTCATATCGTTCAGCTCTGCATATATTTAGTGACAACATTCTACAGTGTCCCAAGCACTGACCCCTATACATATACATTTGACTTAAGTCTCTTACCAATCTGAGTTAAGTACTGTGATCATCACCTCACAGGTTAGAAAACTAAGGTAAGGTAGATTAAGCACCTACTAAGTGGTGGAAGTAGAATTTCAAGCCAGTTCTTTCAAAGTCCAAATCCATTCCCCAGACCAGCGTAATGCACTGGCCGATGGTTCAGTGTTAGTCTTCCCTTTTTAACATGAGAACATGCACAAGTCTTTCTCTTGTGCAGCTCGTGCTGCAGACATTTTTCCAAGCTCTGTCAGACTGCACTGCTCCTCATTTGCCAGCCTTCCAATCGATGACCAGAGCAGCTCGAGCCCATGCCCAGATCATCACTCATTATCCTTTGTGTTCAGTCTGTTCTCCCTGTCACAGAAAGAAGACCCCTCATTGATGAGAGTAAATCTTTTCTTTTTGCTAGTTTGTTTATAACAGTTGAGAGATCTTCTAAACAAATACTTCCACTTACTTCTGAAAATAGAACCATTTATTTCTTGCTCTGCATGGCAGAAGCATCACTAGACACTGCTGCGTTTCCAGAACACTCCAGGACAAAAGCAAGGGTTGTGTGTGGGTCAGTTGAATTAGCCACGGAGTCAGGGGCTTGAAGGGGACCCATGAGGGCTTGAGTTCATGAGTACAAGAGTCTCAATCTCATTTGTCTGTATTCCCAACACCCTGAGCAGTACCAGGCACCTAGGACAGGCGCATGTGTTATTCACTGAATGAGTATATTAGCACCTAAAAAAAACAAAAAACAAAAAACAACAAAAAAAAACCCCTAATGTTTATAACATACTTGTTTTCTAGATACTGTTTCACTTAGAGTAAACAAGAAAAAGGGCTGAGAGGGCAACTGTTAGGTCATTCAAATCTTCATGTTTACAAACAATTCATTATTACAGTGTACACTTCTAGTCTGGACGCTTTTAGGATGGAACTCCTTTCCCTCCTATGTACTAGCACCATCTCTCCTGTTATGGCTCACATGGAGAAGCCTGTCCCCCACATTCCACCTCTTTCCATCCCAGGGGGGAACCTTGGCTGAGCATTCCTGGACGCCACATTTTGCCCACATCTTCTTTTTCCTTTCGTCTAGGGCTATAAGATTTCCACTTAGCACTAGCAATGAACCAGATACAGTACTAAATCTTCGATATACTACTACATTTAATTGTCATAAGATCTCCACTTTAGCATTTTGCAGATTTTTAAAAACCTGACAATTTGAAAGGTAAAGAGACTTGCTACAGATCCCTGAGCTGATTGATGGTGAACTCAGGACTCCATGTCGGGTCTGTGGGCTCCTGACCACAAGCTCTTTCCACCACGGGCTGCACAGCAAATCCACCTGCTGCCTTCAGGGGAGGCCTGTATGGAACCTTCCATGTGAGAGGGACACTAATCCTTTTCTGACTTTTCTCAAGCCGGATCTCCACCACATGAAAGGTGTGATTTTTCTAGAAGGGCTATTTGTGTTATCACCTATTGTGAGGTACATGGGACTTAGTTCCCTATATCTACTAAGAAACCTAAAATTCCATATAAGGCTTTACTCTTGGTTGCCATTCTGTTGAGGATGATGGAGGAGGGGCTTCTGTGTGGTCGCGGAGAAAACAGCCCCAGCCCTTAGAAAAGGCTGCCTTTGGGTACAGGTCATTAGGCCCTAAGGCCAGTGTGTGGCGATGAAAGTCAGCCAGGAGCTCAGAAAGTGGGTGGTGGTGGGGTCCTATTCTTTGCTTCCTTGTGACGTACAGTCACATCTGGGGGCTCCTCCAGCGGCAGCCCGCACTAACACTTTCCAGCCATTATTTCAACAGAAAGGAGATTTGTTTAAGAAGGAAACTAGTGGGAAATTAGTATTATCACAAACAGAAACTGTAAAATTCCGTGATCACAGACCACGATGAGTAAACTCTACCCAGACACTGCTGTCTGAGAAGAGCTCTTGCCCTAAGACCAGTTCTGACTTTGTTTAAAAGGAGAGTTAAATATTAACTAGCACAGTTCCGGGGGTATGAAGTTTCAGTTTGGGAAATTCTGGAGATGGCGGTGGCTGCATAACAGTGTGAATGTACTTAATGCCACTGAACTGTGGGCTTAAAATGGTTAATACAGGGGGCACCTGGGTGCTCAGTCAGTTAAGCCTCTGACTCTTGGTTTCGGCTCAGGTCATGAGTTTGAGCCTCAAATCCAGCAGCACTGACAGTGCAGAGACCACTTGAGGTTCTCTTTCCCCCTCTCACTCTGCCCCTCCCCCTGTTCCTAGCTTTGCGCCTGCTACTCTCTCTCCCTCTCCCCTCCCTGTCCTTCTATTTCAAATAAACTTTAAAAAAGATTTTTAAAAACAGTTAATAGAATAAGTTGTTTATATATTTTACTACCATGGGAGAGGAGGAAGGGAATGAGGCAGGGCTTTTTGTACAGTTATAAAACAGTCTTTAAGATGTCTTAAATGAAAACTAAATGCTGAACAGGGTGATCAAAATATGTAACTTCTATTTAAAAAAAAAAAAAGACCCACAGACCTCTATGCTTTTTTATGTTAAGGATCCCTCTGAAAGAATAATGGTATTTGATTCTATAGAGGGAAGGGCCCTGTCTGTAGCAAACAAAGAAGGAGGGAGGGTCATTGTTGGCTGTGAGTTGTATTCCCTGTGCACCTGTAACTCATTCTAGTTGATAATAATTTCAGTCCTAATAAAAAAAGATTGACCAGCACCACAATGAAGCTGTGACCCTGAAGCAGTTGTTCTCAACCTCGCCTGCACCCTAGACCATAGCTGCTCCAAGTAAACTTCCCTAAGGAGAGGCAGCAGCATCACCATCACATGGTTGGAAATGACTCTCCAGCCCCACCCACACCCATGGAATCGGAGGCTGCCTTGGACCAAAATCATGAGGCGATGGGCAGGACCTTAAAGAGGGAGAAGCCTGGCATAGGACTAATTAAATCAGAATCTCTTGATGTGGGACTTGAGCCTGGAGTTGATTAAAGCACCCCAGGTGATTCCACCAGGCAGCTGATGCTGAGTCCCTGATTTAATGCAATTGGAGAAAATGAAGAGCTTGAGTTTCCCTATTGTGGGATTCCATTTTATTCAGTGTGGACCCTGGAGGTCTCTTAAAGGTCATGATGGATGCCACACTTGAGCACCGGCCTCAGATCTCACAAACAACACAGGAACATGTAACATTGAGATTCACCTGCACTTAATGGGGGAAAATGTTCTTTACTAGCTTTGAGTACCTTCTTCCCTTCTATATAATAGACTTCACAGTTATACACCAAAATACACAATTATTTCATTCAGGAATATGGCATAATGTCAGATCATCATATAACCAGACTTTGCAGTTGGAAAGACCTGCATTTGAATTCACCGCTCTGAGCCCCATGCCCAATGGCATTAACACCTGCCCAGAGAGAACTGTGTTCCTTAAATGAGATGGTGTAGATAACCCTTGATCCATCATAAGGGCTTGCTCACTATGAGGTGACAACTGGATGTTTATGTCCACTGTCCCCTCCCTGCTGTGTCTTGTCCTGGGCTTCTCTTGCTGTCACTGCTCCCTTCACATTTGCTTATCTGTTTTGAGTATCTTTTGTACAGATGACATTTCTCACATTGTAGTTGAAGCCAAGGAACTCGCCTTCTACCTCCCCCATCTCTTGACAAACAATAAAAAAACCCCTCTGCTGTCTCTTACCAAATTATCTGACACATTTCTAAAATACAAGTGAAACCTCATTACATGGATGAACAGCTTTCCATCAGCTCATTCCTAGCTCTGATATTAATATAATTGTTGCCGAGACATTGCAGTTGGCCTCGGAGGCAGGCAGGAAGGCGTCGTTGTCAGCGACCTGAGATGGCTGCCAAGTGCAGAGAGCTGTTGGAAGCTGTGAGGCGTCTGCATGGATGGGTGGTGCTGTGGGGTGGACGCCGTGCTTCCCTTCGCTTGTTGTGACAGGCACCAGTTGGAGGAAAGGGATAGGGTGTCCAAGTCAGAGATAGATGTCCTCCCCCGCAGCACCCAGAATCGTCTTTTCAAAATGCAAATCTGAACGTGATGAAACCTTGGCCTAAAACCCTATGAGAGTTTCTTACTACTTTGAAAATGAAGACTAGCTTTCTTAACGGTGTCTACAAAGACTGGCTTTGGTCACTGGGCATTTTCCTCCCTTGCCTGAGTTCTTGCTTTGTTTGAGTCCTGATTCCCAGACCATAGACCAAGTCTGATTTCGTGCAGTCTCCTAGCCTTAGGGCCTAGTTTATAGCAGATGCACAATAAATATTCATGGAAGGAAGAAACACATGCAAGGATGTGATACAAGGAGTTCCTGCCTAATTTACCACCCCCTGCTTTGCAGTATATCTCCCAGTAACATTGAAATCTTGGCAGTTGCCCATACAGGTCTCAGGCTGTTTTCTACCTTATAGCTTTTGTTTGGACCCTCTGTGTAAGATTACCATTTTATTCCTTACTTTAAGAAATCTTACTCTTACACAGGGATTTTTTTCCAATAAATTTCTCTTGACCCACCAACCTTCTAGGCGTCTCGATGGTTATGACCCTGCTTTATGTCCCTGTTGCATGCCATATATAATCTTTCATTTCACTTAAGTCTATTCCAAGTTTGTGTCTGTTTTTCTAACACCATGGGAAAGAAGAAATGGGATCATGCAAAGTGTGTGTGGTATGGTAGGTAATGAGTAGATAGGGTGTGTGTGTGTGTGTGTGTGTGTGTGTGTGTGTGTGCGCGTGCGTGTGTGAGAGAGAGAGAGACAGAGAGAGACAGAGACAGACAGAAAATAGGTCACTGATGCTTCATGATGAATAAAGAAATATGATTTACAGCCTTGATGTTTTTTACTTGATGTTTCTTCCATCTGGGATTCTCTTCCCATTTCTTACCCTGGTCATTTTATTATCCTTAAGCCTTCAGTTTAGTTATATCCCTGCCACATGGAAGTTTTCCCTGTCTCAACTGTAGATTCCATCAAACCTACTCTATATATTTTAGCTTCTTATGTTTCCTTAATGAAGCAGATTATCATTTTCAAGTACAAACTGTATTCTTAATTTCATTTGCCTCTCCCATCATGCTGGCAGCTTCATGAGATTGACTTTATCTTTATTTTCTCCCCTGGCATCTAGCATAGTGCCTGGCACCCTGTAGGTACTCCCTGGAATGAATAATTGATCATCTGCAGCCCTTATTACTTCATGAATAAGAAAAGAAAAAATGAGCAGATAAGAATGCCTAGTTTCCCTTCCTTATGGTGGTCTGTGAGCATGTTCCTCAACTGGTTATGCATAGAAACTCCCCCACTCCCTCCTCACCCCCCCCCCTCATTCAGCAGAGCAGGCACTTGCAAGGAAGCATTGTGGCTGCTGGTCCTGCCATGCCCCATGGTGCTCCCCTCCCTACTTAAACCAGGCCACAGTTGTCTGGGAGCCTGTTCCTTGGAACACGCAGCCAGGTCCAGCTGCCAACTGCTGAGGCAGCAAAAGTGCAGGGTGGCAAACCCAAAAGGGGAGGCAGGTGGCAGGGAGGAAAGCAAAGTTGTGCTTGTAAGTAGGTATGACATCCTCAGACATGCTCCATCTGGAAGAATGAGCTATAACAGACTGGGGGCTGTTGAGGGGAGAGCTGCTACTCTTCCTCTTCCCTCTGGCCCCCTCAAGGTAGACCCGTGTTGTGATGAGACTTGAGAAGTAGAATACCCTTTCAGATGACAGCCCTCCTCCCCACCCAATTATACCACTTGAAGCTGAACATTTCCATGACATTGATAGGACATTGACATTCCTCGCACAGCCAAACCACCGCAAAATTTTTCTTCCTGTTGTCTTGCCCTAGAAAGCCTTCTGGTGACTGTCCCCATGTAACTTGGAGGTTAGAAGTCTTCAAACCTCTAGGTAGCCCAGGGAGAGGATTGGAAGGTGTGTATATGCCTTTGTCCTTGACTGGTAACAGCCCTATGGCCATGGATTTGGCAGTGGCCTGATTGTAGCAAGGAGTTTAAGCAGAAGGAGAAAAGTGCACTTAGCTCAGAAGCCTGGGTCCCACAGCCAGCTACCCGCTGTCTGTGCCTCATTTTTTTTCCCCCAGCAAACAAAAGGAAAGAACGGTCAGAGTGATTTTTCTCGTTATGTTCTCTGGAGCTGTGGAAGTTGGAGAGATGACTTGGAGTCACCATGGAGGGTGGGGAGCAGGGCCTGAGGCAGTCCTACCAAATACTTATCCCTATGTCTCAACTACATGCACACACACACATGTTCACATGTATACTTGAGACCATGACGTATACTATTTCCTTAGAGAAGCTTCCATCCATTTCATGCACTAGTGTACTGTGAAGGGTACATAGCACTGTAGGTGATAAATAGGGTCCAGTAGAGCATGAAAAGATGTAGAAGCCACTAAAACAGATCACCTCTGAACTGTACCAACCCCTTGAAACTCCAACTTTATGTAATACTGGGTTGCATAGTCCTGTCCCAGATGTGTATCAGAAAGTAACAAGACCAAAGTGGTTAAAGACTATGGGCTGTGGAGGCAGACTGCATGGGCTTGAGTCTGGCTTCTGCCACATACTGTGTGTCCTTAAGAAAGTTTTTAAACATTTCTTTGCTTTTACTTTCTCATCTCTAAAATGGGTTTAAAGGAGTACCTATCTCATAGAGTTACTTTGAGGTTTAAAGGAGTTAAATTGATAAAATACATAGAATACTAAAAATAAATATTTGTAAGTATTGGAAGTTACTGTGTTGCTTAGTATTATCAGTGTTTAACATTTTAGGGGATCATGCATCCCTCTGTAAATCCATTAAAGCTATGGGTTCTTTACTTGGAAAGCTATATACCAAAAAATCCTCTGCCTTCAATTCAGAGAGCAGTTAGCTCATTGTCTTAAGTGGGGCATTGAAGCCTGAAAGAAGGAAAGGCTTGGCCCAAGATCATGTAATGAAGTAAAAGTAAAGCAAGAACTAGAGTGTGGGTTTCCAGTTCCCAGCCTGGTGTTCTTTTCAGTGCTCCCACCCTTCCTCCCCAAATGCAGACCTAGTGAGAGTCCCGCAAAGACTTGAATTCTATCTCTGCTCTTCCACCTGCAAATGGTATGACCTCAGCAAGTTTCTGAACATCTCCAAGCCCAAGTTTGCTTCTCAGTAGAATAGGGATATACTGTACCTCATGAGTGGTTCTGAAGTTCCTACTTCAGAGGGAACACAGACTAGGTGGGCTACCTGACCCCTTGTCTCTGCTTCTGGGAAGCCAACACTCTCTTCTACACAGAAGGCAGGCTACTGGAATGAAAAGGGTTTCCTCTCCAAAACATGTGATGGTACTAGGAAATAAGTTGGTATACTTGATGGATAGCCCTGAGCCAAAGAGTGGGGGAAAATAAATGCTTCATTCTCTTGTTGATTTCCCTTGCCTGGATATCCAGAGATTAGCTCTCTCTAGGATACCACCTCCAAACAAGGAAATCCCCACCTTTGAATATTACTTCATCATACTTTGAAAAGCTTTTAGGGGAGCCTGGGTGGCTTAGTCAGTTGGGTGTCCAGCTTTGGCTCAGGTCATGATCTCACTGCTTGTGAGTTCAAGCCCTGGTTGGGCTCTGTGCTGACAGCTCAGAGCCTGGAGCCTACTTCTGATTCCGTGTCTCCCTCTCTCTCTGCTCTCTCCTGTTCATGCTCTCTTTCTCTCAAAAATAAACATTTAAAACAATTTTTTAAAGAAAAGCTTTTAAAGACATAATTTTGGAGTACCTAGGTGACTCAGTCAGTTGAACATCTGACTCTTGATTTCAGCTCAGGTCAAGATCCCATAGTTGTGGTGTTGAACCCCATGTCAGGCTCCACACTGAGCATGAAGCCTACTTAAGATTGTCTTTTTCCTCCTCTACCCAGCCTGTATGCTCTCTATCGCTCTAAAATAATTTTTAAATGATCTAATTTGGGGCGCCTGGGTGGCTCAGTTGGTTAAGCCTCTGACTTTGCCTCAGGTCATGATTTCACATTTAATGAGTTAGAGCTTGATGTCAGGCTCTGTGCTGACAGCTCAGAGCCTGTAGCCTCCCTCAGATTCTGTGTCACCCTCTCTCTGCCCTTCCCGCACTCAAGCTCTATTTCTCTCTCAAAAAATAAATGTTAAAAATATAAAATAAAAAGATCTAATATGATTTGAAGAAGTTGTAGTGGCTTGTTCAAGGAGGGACTTGTGAGGCTGGCACAAGAACCCAGGCCTCTTGATTCTGAATCAAGACCCTTCCTTTGTTATTGCAGTCATAGCAGTCCTACAGTTTCCCACTTCTAGGATCTACATTGGTCTCCAGCTTGTGTTTGAGCATCAGCCTCAGCAGAGCTCTCTTCTAGGCTTCCCTGAGATCAGTCCCCATACTCTCTCCAAGAAGAGAAGATGGCTATTTCCTAGGTCTAAACCCTGAAAGGATTTTCCTCATGATTCTTGGACAAGAGAACTAGACAACTTCACGAGCTTTTTATTAACATTGTGAAAAGTCTACCTCATTGATCCAATGTTGGTGACTTCTTTCTCTAAACAGCTGATAGTTAGTATCTGGACATATAGTCATGCCTACATATAACCTCATGTTTTTCACCTACTTAGTTCATGTTTATAAGTCTTATCTCCCCAGTTAAATGTGTCAAGTTCTTGAGAGTAGGGTGGTGTTTTATAACCTTTTTGCCATTGGGTCTCAAACATATATGAACTAGAAGATGGCTTAGTTTAACAATATTTTTTTAATGTAACCAATGAAAACACAAAGCCTGGTTAATTTTCTTTTATAAATACACACACACACACCCACACACACACACACTTAATGGCACATAGCTTGCATTTTTGTAGAAGTATGTTGGCAAATCACTTAATCAGTAAAACAGTGAAAAATCAGGCAATTAATAGGTTCTAATACATGATTGCTAATTAACTTTTATGACAGAGCAGAGCTGATCTATGTTTATTTCAGAACTCAATATGTCTCTTGAATTGCTACAAATCTTTCAAACAAGACATACATTTATTTAAGCACCTTCCAAAGGGACCTAGTTTCAGGGATTGCAATTTGCTAAGAGATTGGACTGGGTATTTCCAGGGCAAATAATTCCATTTACATTATACTCAGGCCTGGTAACACGACATGCCCTGAATAACTCATTATTATCAGTACAACGCTTCCGACCCTATAAAAGGTGCAAAGCATAAAGAATACATAAAGGAAATAGAACATTCAGGTTCTTTATGTTTCTTCAGCTTTTTTGTTTTATTTTTGCTAGCACTCTTTGTAGGACTTTAGCTAAAGGAAAATAATGAGTTGTACAACCAAATTAGAATGTGCAATTTGGGCCAACTAGACTACAGTAAAGGAGATAATGGATGGACTGGGATAATGAGCTCAAAGTAGCCAGTGCACCACTAGGTGCAGGGAACTTTCATTTTCCAGAGGCCAGTTTTATGAATGTGTAGTCCCATGGCAAAAGTCTGTTGCCATCTCTGCCTCTGGGATCCAACAAAGTTCTGAGAGAGGAAAGGAAATAAAAATAGCCAGAAGGGAATCCCTCTAGCATCCCATTTTTCCATCAACCTTAGCTCCTCAAATTCTAGAGGTAGGTTTCCAGGGAGCAGCAAGTCCCATGGAGTTTTATATGGTGTTTAAAGTCTTGCCTCAGGGTGCAAAAATCATGGCCCTGGGGCTGGAACTTGGATCTCCTAATTCCCATCCTGGTGCTGGTGTTTTAGGAAGATGATCAAGAGATCACTTACCTGTTTCTCTATCTGGAGAGTTATTTGAAGGAGTTATCCATGATGTGTGCTGTGTGTGTACGTGTGTGTGTCTGTCTCTTTGCAATTGAGATATCCTTGACATATAGTATTTATTTCAGGGATAAAACATAATGATTTGATATTTGTATATATTATAGAATGATCACCAGAATAAGTCTAGTTAACATCCATCACCGTATATAATTTAAAAAACCATTTTTTAAAATGTTTGTTTATTTTTGAGAGAGAGCTCAAGGAGAGGGAAAGAGAGAAAGAGAAAAAGAGAATCTGAAGCAGGCTTCAGGCTCTGAGCTGTCAGCACAGTGCCCAACACAGGGGGCTTGAACCCACTAACTGTGAGATCATGACCTGAGCCTAAGTTGGGTGCTTAATCGACTGAGCTACTGAGGCATCCCGGTAAAACAATTTTTTAATTGTGATGACACCTTTTTTAAAGTTTGTTAATTTTGAGAGAGACACTGACAGCATGAGTTGGGAGGGGCAGAGAGAGAGGGAAAGAGAGAATCCCAAGCAGGGCTATAAGCACAGATCCCAATGCAGGGCTCAAACTCCTGAAACTGATATCATGACCTGAGCCAAAACTAAGAGGCTTAACCAACTAGCCACCCAAGCACCCCAATGTACCTTGGCTTTATTGCCTTTAACAAAGCTAAATATTTCAATCAAACCTAGAAATCTATTATAATCTGCAGAGTAGCTATTGTATGAAGGACATTGAGATGTTAGAATAAAGTCATGGCCCATCTTGTTCTCTTGCCTCCACTGAGCCAGTGACCTCAATAGCCATTCTTCCCCATCTGAAGTACTACTTTTTTTAAAAGACTCATTTATTAAAGAAACAGAAGAATATACCTTCTGAATTATGCAAATCCTATTCTTTAAGGTCACACAGAAAACAGGGAAATGTGGGATGCCACTGAACCACCTCACCTGGTATCCTTAGGGTCTCAGAAGATAGAGAAAGTACAATTATTTAATACCATCTAGAATCTTTAAAAAAAATTAAAAGAATTATCCTTGTCTCTTTCTTGGGTAATTTATTCTTCATTATTGTACCTCAATCCTTATATTTGCTTGTTTTGTTTTATCCAAATCTACCCTGTGAGAACTTGTACTCAATTGTTATGCTGAGTACTCAGGCTCTGCCTTACTGTTCCCATCTCTGGTCAGTGCTCACGCAGCCCCGTTGAACACCAGTGGAAGTAATCTCTCTCTCTGCTGGGGTGCGAGCTCTTGGGCAGTGCTTGCTTTTTTTTTTTTTTTTTTTGTCTTGCACTTGGGTCTTTATACATAGTATGTTGATTTAAATATTTGTCAACCTGAATAGATTAATAGTCATGATGCTAATCACAATGTCTTCACACTTACTGTTTGCTAGACACTGGGCTAAGAACTCTATGTGCATCATATTTAGCAAGGAGGTCGCTGTTCCCTTATAGGGTAGGTGGAAATACTATCACATTTTCTGTGTCTAAAGAAAGCAGGCTGGGTCAGATGGTCCTTTGAGGTGAATTTCATCCCTGAGAGTACATCCTTTGAAATGTTCCCCTCTCTGATTTCCTGAAGAGAAACATTTTTGTATTAAGTTCTGTTAAAGGAAGACTGTCTCCATAGTTTGCTTTTAAGATTTTACTGTTTAACCAAGCTTACAGGCCATCAATGCATCCCACTCTCACATACTTTGGGTAAAGCTTCAATTTATCTTAGCATGTGCCCTCTTTCCACCCAAAAGCATCTGCTAAAATCAGAAATGACGTTGAGAGGCATCTAGTTCAGCCTCCTACTTCCTATTTCTAACTGGCGCTGTACTTAAGCATCCTGGCCACATTAGGTGAAGGGAAGCTACAGTCTTACTTTGTGATTAATTTCTATTCATTCTTTTCTCTCCAATTCCTTCTAGGTCAGTTCAAACTCCTTCTTAGTGCTCAGCCATGGTCTTAAAGCTGGGGCTTGTATAAGTAGGGATGACAGAACATTTGTAGAATTTTAAGAGTTTTCAAGAAGCAGCAGGAGAGATAGTTTTGAGTTATATCTCCTTTGTCTTCTGAGCCTTGAAAAGGTGAGTAAAGGAGATCATGTTAGTCATGGATGTTAAATCTGGAACGCAGAAGACATCTGAAGAAAAAGTCGTTTAAAAGCCAGCCTCTTGGGGTGCCTGGGTGGCTCAGTCGGTTAAGCGTCTGGCTTCGGCTCAGGTCATGATCTCATGGTTCGCGGGTTTGAACCCCGCGTCGGGCTCTGTGCTGACAGCTAGCTCAGAGCCTGGAGCCTGCTTCACATTCTGTGTCTCCCTTTCTCTCTGACCCTCCTCTATTCCCACTGTCTCTCTCTGTCTCTCAAAAATAAATAAAGAACATAAAAATAAGAAAATAAAAACCAGCCTCTTTCACTGGCCAGCTTCAGGATATGGAGTAAGTTTCTTTACCATTTTTTTAAACAGTTATAGTCCTAGTCCCTTGATTCTAAGTTATACACTTTTTTGTCATCAGTGTATCTTTTTTTTTTTTTGAAAAATTTTAAATGTTTTTTTATTTAGTTTTGAGACAGAGAGAGACAGAGTATGAGCATAGGAGGGGCAGAGAGAGAGGGAGACATAGAATCCAAAGCAGGCTTCAGGCTCTGAGCTGTCAGCACAGAGCCG
This sequence comes from Mungos mungo, assembly GCA_004023785.1. Classification (NCBI taxonomy): domain Eukaryota; kingdom Metazoa; phylum Chordata; class Mammalia; order Carnivora; family Herpestidae; genus Mungos; species Mungos mungo. The sequence goes on from PISW01008004.1 coordinate 65,444, forward strand.
ACATGGGGCTCTAACCCATTAACTGTAACATCATGACCTCAGCCGAAGTCAGGTGCTCAACTGACTGAGCCACTCAGGTGCCCCTGTCATCAACATTTCTTAAGTAGAAACTTATAAGTTAAGCTTTATAAATTATAAGCCCATTCAGTGTAATTTTTCCTCTTCCCCTTTAACCCTTCTAAAAATTACTAGATTATCTTCCCATCAAAAAAAATTAATTGATCTTGGTACTGAAACATAATAATTCTTGCTTAATTTACAGGATGCTGAAGGCTGAATGAGACTAAACTTTGAGTATTTTGAAAACTACAAAGGCCCATATAAGTGCTCATTATTATTCAACTGGTTGAGCCTTTACTGAGCATATACTCTGTACCAGACTTTGTTTTCCATACAGAAACTAGAGCATTGAAAAAATATTAAAGGTTCTGCTCTCATGGAGCTTTCCTTCTGTGAAGAGATCAAAAATATGCACAAAAATAAGAAAGATTTCAGAAAGTGATGAATACTATAAATAAAATAAGGTAATGGAGAAATACTTAGGTGGGACCATTTTGGCTAGGAGTGTCAAGATAAGCCTGCCTGAGCTGAAATCCGAATGTCAAAAGGAATCCATCTCATCTCAAAGGGAAAAGGTTGGAAAAGCATTTCATAAGAGATAAGAGCAAACACAGAGGCCCTTGTACAATCCTGTCAAGAGTCCAGGAGAGTATGGCCAGAACACAGTGGGTAAGGAGGAAGGAAGGGCAGAAAGGAGAGAAGAGAGCAAAGGCCAGATCATATATGGCCTCTTAGGCTAAGATAAGGAGCTTGGGCTTTACTATATCCAGCCTCTACTTTTAACAAATTCAGAAACTATAGCCCAAACATGAAGTGACTTGTTCAAAGTCATTCCAAACAATCTATGGTTTTGGAAATTAGATCTTTTGACTTCCTGACAGTTGATCTGCTTTACTGAGCTGCTTACAAACAGTGGCTTTCATGTTGGTCAGCTGAAGCCTTCAAGATAAAACCTGACATTCCTACATACTTTTTGCAATTGTGGTTCTTCCCACATTCTTTCTAATATATTATTTTCCTCCTGTTTAGAAATGAATGTTTTCTCATCACTTATCTGTTTATAAAAGAAAAGCCAAAATAGAAGAGATTTCAAACCATTTAAGTCAACATTAGTTATTAAAATACTGAAATAGTCCAGGGGTACCTGGTTGGCTCAGTTGGTTGAGCATCTGACTCTTGATTTAGACTCAGGTCATGATCTCGCAGTTCATAGTTTTGAGCTCTACATTAGGCTCTTCACTAACAGCAGGGAGCCTGCTTGGGATTCTCTTTCTCTTTCTCTCCTTCCCTCCCTTTCTCCATCTCCCCCTCTGTCTGCCCCTCCCCTGCTCATGCTCAGCTCTCAAAAAAAAAAAAAACCTTAAAAATAATAAAATACTGAAATAGTTCAGATGGAAAACAGATATGATGGGTGGCTCTGTAAACCAATTCATCTGAGTTATCTCTATTGCTGATCCCTTGGGAACAGTACATTAAATACCATATCAAGATCTAGCTCCTGGATTTAAGACACTGATTGTCTCAAGAGAGGGTGTGCTAAAGCTAACCATAGAGGGATGCCTGGGTGATTGAGTCAGTTAAGCGTCTGACTTTGGCTCAGATCATGGATTGGACCCCCAAGTCAGGCTGTGTGCTCACTGCTCAGAGCCTGGCTGCTGGCATCAGATTCTGTGTCTCCATCTCTCTCTGTCCCTCCCTTGCTCATTTTCTCCCTCCCTCCCTCCCTCTCTCGAAAATAAACCCTTAAAAAAATTTAAAGCTAATCTTAGCTTTCCACCAGGTTCATCTATTCATCCCTTCTAAAATACTGGCCTGGGATTGGAGCATTTGTCATCAGAGACAATCCCTTCATGTGCCCAATTGGGGAACCAGTGTCTTATAAGAGAAAACCTGTATCCTGATACGATATTGAATTTGAATCATTTTCTAATACTGTATAATTTTCATCTATTAAGATAACTCAGGGTTATTATAATTAACCTGGACGATGTAAGTATTTTGCATACAAAAGTAAACAAAAATATATGTCAAAGTATCAGGTTCTATAATATCCCTTCCCTTCCTAATAACATCTTAGAATTAAGGGTTCTTTGTGTCTCAGATCAATCTGCCTATTTTTGCTTCATATGTAATATATTTGACTGAAAACTGTTTAATGAATACCTGCTGACTGCCTTGAACTGTACCACATACACCCAACTAATTAATATTTAGGGCATGTCTACTAAATTCCCATCCTAGTACCAAACATTATGAAGTCTATAGTGGATATAATAAAACATAAGTTCTGTCCTAAAGGCAGAATAATTTCTAATTAAAATATTTAGGATTTTATATTTCTAAATGCCATAATGTATTTTTCTGGGAGGAACAGAGAGGGGAGAGGGATGCAAACTGGAGCAGCCAGAGACTTTGGGGGAAAGGGGCTTGACCTTGGCAGGATGAGAAAGGAGGTGGTGGCTTTCCAGGCCAGGAGACTAACAGCTATGTAGGCATAAGGATAGTACAGATATGGAAAAGGAGATGATGATAAAATGATATTCCCTATTCCTACCTGGATTAGATGCATTGTGAGGAAGAAGGGTTTTGAAGGTGCTGGAGGCAGAGGAGAGTTGGGTGGGGGACATCTCAGTATTCACTGTGCTTTGTCCCCATGCTGAGAATGTGGTCTTGTTACCACTGAATTGAAGAGCCTGGGTGGATGGACACTTTAAATAAGTCTCGTAATTCTTGCTTCTTCAAGAATGTTGATACAAGCCCACGCATAAGAGGATAGTGATGTAACAGAATCCTTGTAGCCTCAATATCTGGGTGGAGTTCCCTGCAACCACATTTCCTATTTGGCAACTGAGAATTCAAGAACAGCAGCCAACATCTGGTTTATCCTATGTACATTTTCCATCAATGTGGTGAATTCTTAACCAGATAAATTGTCTCCTTACCATGCTGAGAAAGCCTTTCTGATAGTCCAAGCTGCAGTGCCTCTACTGGGGTGCCCAGAGCCTGCTCTGCTTCCCCGATCAGAACCCTCATCACACTGTATCATGACTGTCCACCTTTACCTGACCCCGCCTTGAGACCATAGGCATTTAGGGTAAACAGGTACCCTACTGGTTTTCATTATGTCCACCATTCAATTCCCAGAGCCTTAAACAATACCAGACACATAGTTAGATGTTTGATTAATGTTTAATATGTTGAATTAAATTGATTATCAGTGTTCTAGGGCAGAGGGTGGCAAGGATAACATAAGGAAGTTGGGGTCAGAACTTGAAGGCCATTATGCCTGACAAAACATTGAATTTGATAAGAGGGCAGGAGAGTGCTGGCTAGTAGAATAAGAGAATAACAAGCATCAAACTGTAATCCCTGCTCCCTGAGGAAGCAATGGAGATGAATGGAATGCAATTAGTAAAATCATTAGCAGGATGGTAACCAAAATCTCCTCATGCTGGGAGCTGGGAGGTAACCAGAGATCACTGCTGATTTCCTGTTGAAGACAGAGTAAGTGATGCTCAACCCCAGCTGGCCCCGGGGTCTTTTTGAGAAGATGAGATTTCTGAGGGAGACAAGGAGGGAGAAAGGGAGCAGAAACCATATGCTGTAGCCGCTCATCCCAGTCCTATGAAGGCAGATGAGCAGCCTCACTTAGGATACAGCAAGGTTTGGAATCTGAGTTGGGCTTTTTTATTTGGCGTCTGAGTTTGGACTTTTGTTATTCACTTTTTGAGTAGACTTGACACCCAACATTATGTGAGTTTTAGGTGTACAACATAACAGTTCAGCAACTTTATACATTATGCTTTGCTCACCATAAGTATAGCTACCATCTGTCACCATGCAACACGATTACAGTACCATTGACTATATTCCCTCTGCTGTATCTTTGATTCCTGTGACTCATTCATTCCATTTCTGGAAGTCTATAACTCCAACTCTCGTTCACCCATTTTGCCCACCCCTCTCCTCTCTGGGAATCATCAGGTTGCTTTGTTATTGATATGATTTTGCTGTTTATTCATTTTTTTAGGTTCCACATATAAGTGAAATCCTAGAATTTATCTTTCTCAGTCTGATTTTCACTCAGCAATACCCTCTAGATCCTTCCATGTCCCAAATGACAAAATCTCCTCCTTTTTAAGGCTGAGTAATATTCCCTTATATATATTTTCCACATCTTCTTTATCCGTTTATCTACTGATGGGAACTTGGGTTGCTTCCCTATCTTCGCTATTGTAAATAATGCTGCAAATATATCTTTCCCAATTAGTGTTTTAGCTTTCTTTGAATAAATACCCAGTAATGGAATTATTGGACTATACAGTATTTTTATTTTTAATTTTTTGAGAAAACAATATTCTTTTTCACAGTGGTCGCACCAATTTATATTCCTATTAACAGTGCTCAATAGTTCCATTTTCTCCACATACTTGACAACATTTCTTATTTTTTTCTCTTTTATTCTAGCCATTTTACCAGGAGTAAGGTGATTTGTCATTGTTTTTGGTTTGCATTTCCCTGATTATTGATGTTAAGCATCTTTCCATGTATCTGACCATCTTTATGTCTTCTTTGGAAAAATGTCTATTCAAGTCCTTTGCCCACTTTATATATCAGATTGTTTGTTGTTTGTTTGGTGTTGAGTTGTATAAGTTCTTCATATATATTCTCTTGTAAAAGTTGTATGGTTTCAGGTCTCACATTTATGTCTTGAATCCACTTTGAGTTTATTTTTGTTTATGGTATAAAAAAGTGATCCAGTTTCATTCTTCTTCCTATCCAGTATTTCCAGAACCATGTACTGAAGAGATTATCTTTTCCCCATTGTATATTCTTGGCTCCTTTGCCATAGATTGACCATGTAACTATGGGTTTATTTCTGGGTCATTTTGTTTTACTTATCTATGTGTCTTTTTTTGTGCAGTACAATACTGTTTTGATTACTACAGCTTTGTAGTGTATAGCTTGAAATTTGGAATTGTGATACTTCCAGATTTGTTAAGATTGGTTTGGATATTTGGGATCTTTTTGATTTCATAGAAATTTAAGAATTACTCCAATTCTGTGAAAAGAGCTCTTGATAAGGATTACACTCAATCTGTAGATTTCTTTGGAGAGTGTGGACATATTAACAGTATTCTGCCAACTCATGAGCATGGCATATTTTTTCATTTGTTGGTGTGACCTTTAATTCCTTTCATCAATGTTTTATAGTTTTCAGAGCACAGGTCTTTCACCTCCTTGATTCAGTTTATTCCCAGATATTTTATTCTTTTTGGTGCAATGTTCAATGGAATTGTTGTCTTAATTTCTCTTTTTGCCACCTCATTATTAGTGTGTAAAGAACACATTTCTGAATATTAATGTTATATCCTGAGATTTTACTGAATTAACTTATTCTAATTGTGTGTGTGTGTGTGTGTGTGTGTGTGTGTGTGTGTTTAGAGTCTTTGTGTGTGTAGAGTCTTTAGGGTTTTCTATATATAGTATCATGTCATCTTCAAATAGTGATAGTTTAACTCTTCCTCAACAATATAGATGCTTTTTATTTCTATTTCTTGTACGATTGTAATGGCCAGGACTTCCAGTACTATGTTGAATCAAAGTGGCAAGAATGGACATCCCTGTCTGGTTGCTGATCTTAGAGGGAAGCTCTGAGTATTTCACCACTGAGTATGATGTTAGCTATAGGGATTTTTATACATGGTCTTTATTATATTGATGTTCCCTCTCTCCCACTTTGTTGAGAATTTCATCATGAGCAGAATCTGAAATGCTTCAAATGCTTTTTTCTGCATCCGTTAAAATGATCACAGGATGTTTGCCCTCTGTTTTGTTAATTTAGTAAATCACGTTGATTTGTATATTGAGAAACCCTTGCATTATCAGGATAAATCTCACTTGATTGTGGTGAATTATCCTTTCAATGTATTACTGAATGTGGTTTGTTAATATTTTGCTCAAGATTTTTGCATCTATGCTCATCAGTAGTTTTCTATGTGTATGTATATGTAGTTTTTTTGGTGGTGTCTTTGTCTGGTTTTGGTACCAGGGTAATGCTGGCCTTATAGAATGTATTTGGAGCTTTACTTTATCTTCAATTTTTTTGGAATCCAAAAATAAACTTGAAAAGTTTAGTAGAATTTACCTCTGAATCTAACTAGTCCTAGACTTGTGGATTTTGGTAGTTTTTTATTTCTCATTCAATTTTATTATGGGTAATTAGTCTGTTTACATGCTACTTTTTGATTCAGTTTTGGAATATTGTATTTTTTAGAAATATTGCTTTATTCCTCGTCTAATTTGCTGGTACATAATATTTCACAATACTCTGTCATAATCCTTCATATTTCTGTGGTGTGAGCTGTTGTTTCTTCTCTTTAATTTCTGATTTTATTTGTGTTCTTTCCTGATGAGTCTGGCTAAAGTTTTCTGAATTTTGTTTATCATTTCAAGAACAGCTTTTGGTTTCATCAATGTTTTCTACTGTTTATATTTAGTCTCTATGTCATTTATTGGTGCTCTGATATTACTTCCTTCCTTTTATTAACCTTAGGCTTTCTTTGTTCTTTTTTTTAGTTCCTTTAGGGATAAAATTGGATTGTGAGTTTTTTCTTACTTTTTTCTTTCTTTATTTTTGCAAGAGAGAGACAGACAGACCGAAAGAAAGACAGAGCATGGGCAAGGGAGGGAGAGCAGAAAGAGGGGGATAGACAGAATCTGAAACAGGCTCCAAGCTCTGTGCTGTCTAAACAGAGCCTGATGAGGGGCTTGATCTAACATACCACGAGAGCATGACCTGAGCCAAAGTCAGAGGCTTAGCTGCCTGAGCCACTGAGGCACCCCCTCTTATTACTATTTTTCCCCTTATTTATTTATTTATTTAAAATAGTTTATTGCCAAATTGGTTACCATATAACACCCAGTGCTCTTCCCCACAAGTGCCCTCCTCCATCACCACCACCTCTTTTCCCCTCCCCGCTCAACTCTCTGTTCTTTTTCAGATTTCAATAGTCTCTCAGGTTTTGCATCCCTCTCTCTCCCCAACTGTCTTTCCCTCTTCTCCTCCCCCTGGTCCTCCATCAGGTTTCTCCTATTCTCCTGTTAGACCTATGAGTGCAAACATATCGTATCTGTCCTTCTCTGCCTGAATTATTTCACTTAGCATGACACCCTCGAGGTCCATTCACCTTGCTACAAATGACCGTATTTCATTCTTTCTCATTGCCATGTAATACTCCATTGTGTATATATAGACCACATCTTCTTGATCCATTCATCAATTGATGGACATTTAGGTTCTTTCCATGATTTGGTTAGTGTTGAAAGTGCTGCTATGAACATTGGGGTACATGTGCCCCTATGTATCAGCACTTCTGTATCCCTTGGGTAAATCCCTAGCAGGGCTATTGCTGGGTCATAGGGGAGTTCTATCGATTGTTCTTCAAGGAACCTCCACACTGTTTTCCAGAGCAAGTGTACCAGTTTACATTCCCACCAACAGTGTAGGAGGGTGCGCATCTTCTCCACACCCTCGCCAGCATCTGTAGTCTCTTGATTTGTTCATTTTAACCACTCTGACTGGCGTGAGGTGGTATCTCAGTGTGGTTTTGATTTGTGTTTCCCTGATGATGAGTGATATTGAGCATCGTTTAATGTGCCTGTAGGACATCTGGATATCCTCTTTGGAAAAGTATCTGTTTATGTCTTCTGCCCATTTCTTCACTGGGTTATTTGTTTTTTGGGTGTGGAGTTTGGTGAGTTCCTTGTATATTTTGGATACTAGCCCTTTATCTGAGATGTCATTTGCAATTATCTTTTCCCATTCTATCAGTTGCCTATTAGTTTTCTTGATTGTTTCCTTTGCAATGCAGAAGCTTTTTATCTTGATGAGGTCCCAAGGGTTCAGTTTTGCTTTCATTTCCCTTGCCTCTGGGGATGTGTCGAGTAGGAAATTGCTGCAGTTGAGGTCAAGGAGGTTGTTTCCTGCTTTCTCCTCGAGGGTTTTGATGGTTTCCTGTCTCACATTCAGGTCCTTCAGCCATTTTGAGTTTATTTTGTGTATGGGGTAAGAAAGTTGTCTAGTTTCATTCTTCTGCATGTTGCTGTCCAGTTCTCCCAGCACCACCTGCTTTTTCCATCGCATACTCTTTCCAGCTTTGTCAAAAATTAATTGGCCATACATTTGTGGGCCCAGTTCTGGGTTCTCTATTCCATTGGTCTATGTGTCTGTTTTTGTGCCAATACCATACTGTCTTGATGGTGACAGCTTTGTAGTAGAGGCTAAAGTCTGGGATTGTGATGCCTCCTGTTTTAGTTTTCTTCTTCAATATGACTTTGGCTATTCGGGGTCTTTTGTGGTTCCATACGAATTTGAGGATAGTTTGTTCTAGCTTTGAGAGGAACACTGGTGCAATGTTGATGGGGATTGCATTGAATGTGTAGATTGCTTTGGGTAGTAATGACATTTTCACAATGTTTATTCTTCTGATCCATGAACAGGGAATGTTTTTCCATTTCTTGGTGTCTTCTTCAATCTCTTTCATAAGGTTTCTATAGTTTTCATCATATAGGTCTTTTACATCCTTGGTTGGGTTTACACCTAGGTATTTTATGGTTTTTCATGCAATTGTGAATGCGAGCAGTTTCTTGACTTCTCTTTCAACTCCTTCATTATTGGTGTATAGGAATGCAACTGATGTCTGTACATTGATTTTTGTACCCTGCAACTTTACTGAATTCATTGATCAGTTCTTGAAGGCTTCCGGTGGAGTCTGCTGGGTTTTCCATGTAGAGTATCATGTCATCTGGAAGGGTGAACGTTTGACTTCTTCTTTGCTGATTCTGATGCCTTTTATTTCCATGTGTTGTCTGATTGCTGGTGCTAGGGCTTCCAGCACTGTGTTAAATGACAGTGGTGACAGTGGACACCCCTGTCGTGTTCCTGATCTCAGGAAGAAAGGTCTCAGTTTTTCCCCATTGAGGATGATATTAGCTGTGGGCTTTTCATAAACTGCTTTTATGATGTTTAGGTAAGTTCCTTCTATTCTGACTTTCTCAAGGGTTTTTATGAAGACAGGGTGCTGTATTTTTCAAATGCTTTTTCTGCATCTATTGACAGAATCATATGGTTTTTATCTTTTCTTTTGTTAATGTGATGTATCACATTGATGGATTTGTGAATATTGAACAGGCCTTGTAACCCAGGGAAGAATCCCACTTGACCATGATGGATAATTTTTTTTATATTCTGTAGAATTCGATTTGCCGGTATCTTCTTGAGCATTTTCGCATCTGTATTCACTAAGGATATTGGTCTGTAGTTCTCTTTTTTTTGCTGGGTCTCTGTCTGGTTGGGCATCAAGGTGATGCTGGCTTCGTAGAATGAGTTTGGAAGTTTTCCTTCTATTTCTATTTTTTGGAATAATTTGAGAAGAATGGGTATTAGCTGTGTCTTAAATGTCTGGTAGAATTCCCCTGGGAAACCATCTGGCCCTGGGCTCTTATTCGTTGGGAGATTTTTGATAACGGATTCTATTTCTTCACTGGTTATCAGTCTATTCATGCTTTCTGTCTCTTCCCATTTGAATTTTGACAGTGCATTTGCATTTAGGAATTTGTCCATTTCTTCTAGGTTGTCCAGTTTGTTGGCATATAATTTTTTATAGCAATCTCTGATGATTGCTTGTATTTCTAAGGGATTGGTTGTAATCCTTTTTCATTCATGGTTTTGTCTATCTTGGTGCTCTCTCTTTTCTTTCTAAGGAGGCTGGCTAGAGGTTTATCAATTTTATTTTTTTCAAAGAACCAACTCCTGGTTTCATTGATCTGCTCGACTGTCTTTTTGGATTCTATATTGTTTATTTCTGCCCTGATGTTATTATTTCTTTTCTTCTGCTGGGTTTGGGGTGCTCTTGCTGCTCTCCTTCTAGTTCCAGTAGTTGCTCTGTTAGACTTTGAATTTGTGCTTTTTCTAGTTTGTTAAAATAGGCCTGGATTGCAATCTACTTTCCTCTCAGGAGTGTCTTTGCTGTGTCCCAGAGATTTTAGATTGTTGTATTTTTTTTCATTTGTTTCCATATATTTTTTCATTTCTTCTCTAATTGCCTGATTAGCCCAATCATTCTTTAGTAGGGTGGTTTTTAACCTCCACATTTTTAAAAGTTTTCCAGACTTTTTCCTGGGGTTAATTTCAAGTTTCATAGCATTGTGATCTGAAAGTGTGCATGGTATGATCTCTATTTGTTTATACTTATGGAGGGCTGCTTTATGCCCCAATATGTGACCTATCTTGGAGAATATGACATGTGCACTCAAAAAGAAGGTGAATTTCCTATCTTCAGGATGCAGAGTTCTAAATATATCTATCAGTTCCATTTGTTCCAATGTGTTTTTCAGATCCATTGTTTCCTTAGTGATTTTCTGTCTGGTTGATCTATCCATTACTGTCAGTGGAGTATTAAAGTCCCCTGCAATTAGCACATTTTTGTCAATAAGATTGTTTCTTTCTGTGATTAATTGTTTTATGTATTTGGGTGCTCCCGAATTTGGCACATACATGTTTATAATTGTTAGCTCTTCCTGATGGAGAGACCCTGTAATTATATAATGTCCTTCTTCATCTCTTGTTACTGCCTTTACTTTAAAGTCCAGTTTGTCTGATATAAGTATGGCTACTCCAGGTTTCTTTTGGCTTCCAGTCGCATGATAGATATTTCTCTATCCCCTTACTTTCAATCTGAAGGTGTCTTCAGGTCAAAAATGAATCTCTTGTAGACAGCAAATAGATGGAGTTTGGGTTTTTATCCATTCTGCTACCCTGTGTCGTTTGGTTGGAGCATTCAGTCCATTTACATTCAGTGTTGTTATTGAAAAATGTGGGGGTTTAGAGTCATTGTGTTCTCCATAGAATTCATGTTTATAGTGGTGTCTCTGGCAGCTTGTATTCTTTGCAACATTTCCCTCATAGAGTCCCTCTTAGGATTTCCTGTAGGGCTGGTTTGGTGGTCATGAATTCTCTCAATTTTTGTTTATTTGGGAATACCTTTATCTCTCCTTCTATTTTGAATGACAGGCTTTCTGAAAAAGGATTCTTGGCTGCATGTTTTTTCTGTTCATCCCATTGAAAACTGCTATAATTTCCTGGCCTCCTAAGTTTCATTAGATAGGTCTGTAACCATTCTGATATGTTTCCCTTTGTACATGAGGGCCCTTTTATCCCTAGCTGGTTTCAGAAATCTTTCTCTTTATATTTTGCCAGTTTCACTATGATATGCCGTGCTGAAGGTTGATTCCAATTATGTCTTAATGGGGTTCTTTGTGCTTCTTGAATTTGAATGTCTATTTCTTTCCCCTGATTTGGGAAATTCTCAGTTATAAATTGGTCTAGTATCCCTTCAGGACTTTTCTCTCTTTTTCATCTTCAGGAATTCCTATGATATGGAAGTTGTACTGTTTGATTGTATCATTCAGGTCTCAAATTCTCCTTTTTTGCTCCTGGATCAATTTCCCTCTTTTTTTTTCTTTTTCTGGCTTCCTCTTTTGCTACTACTATGTCTTCTAATTCACCTTTTCTTCTCTCTGTCTCTTCAATCCTTGAGGTGGCCACCTTTATTATTCACCTCATTCACAGCCTTTTTAATGTGTCACACCTATTTTCAAAATCCCTAGTAATGTCTTAGTTGCTTCTCTGATGCTTTTTTCAACCCCAGCGATTAATTTAATGACAAGTTTTTAAATTTTTGTTCCGTTATGTTGTTTAGATCTGTTTTTAGCAGTTTTGTGACTGTGACTTCTTCCTGGAGATTCTTCAGGGGAGAGTTCCTTCATTTTGTCATTTTGGCTAGTTTTCTGTCTCTTGTCAGTTTTAAAAAGCTCATTGTGCCCTGTGCACCTCTTAGTATTGCTCTGTTAAAGGACGCTTATTGACTGTCAAGGGCCTGTCATTTCAGGAAATATTCTTTTAATGGTGTCTCTCAGTTTCTCTTGTGGTGTCTTTATTTCCCTACTCAGTGATATTTGGGACTTGCCATCATGTACACTTTGGCTTGTTTCTTGGGGTAGCCCTGAGAAGGAAAACAGACAGGCAAACACAGAGGGAACAGAAGCACACAAACACACAGACAAACCAAACAAACAAGCAAATTAAAAGGGGGAATGGAAGGAAAGAAAATGGAGAGGAAAGAGAAGAAAAGAGAAGAAAAAGAAAAAATAAATAAAGGGGGCCAGAGACAACAAAGGACAATGGAAAGTCTAAAAGTAAGGAAAGAGTAAGGATGAGATATGGGAGAATATATCTGGATTGCAAGAAAGGAAAAACAAGATGGAGAAAGGAAAATAAGGAGTAAAAATTTAATTTTTTCTAAAGTAAAAAAGGTAATAATATAAGTCCCCCCCCAAAAAAAGCAGCCCCCCCTCATGGATAGGCGTGGTTTGGTGTAGTAGATCTTGGGGGCTGCTCTCGGAAGCCTGCCTTAGTGGCTGCAGAGAATGGCGATGCCCTAAGCTCTGCTGAAACTAAGCTCTGCAGGCCACTCTAATGAGTCTAATCTCCTTCTGCTGCAGCTGAGCCAAGCAGTATTTTCCAGGCCCGCCTCATTTCAAAATCCTAGTCCATGCACTTATGCTACCACAGATGAGATGTACTTGCTCTGGTGGCTGGTTTTTTAGCGGGGATCTCGTAGGGGGAGGAAGCAGTTTCTCTAGGTGCCAGCAGGGATTTGTGCTGCTGCTGCCAGAGGTGAGGTGCGCTGCAGGAGGTGAAGTGCACACCCTCAAAGACACGGAGCCAACTCCCAGCCCCCAGCTGGTATTGTGATAGAGTAGTGGGAGGGATCAGTTTCTCCTGGCTGGCCTGGATTCATGCTGCCGCTGCCCTAGGCACTGGGCGCTGCCGGAAATTAACTGCTGCCGGAAATGTGCTGTGCACTCCTGCAGCTGAAGCCCGTGCCTCCCGCCTCCGCCACTGCCACCTCCCTGCCGGGATCCTATATGGGTGGGGGCTATTTTTTCCCTGTTGGCAACCGGCATTCGGGATTCACACGGCCAATGATGGAGTCGACTTGCACTGTGGAAATGAGGTATGTTCTCCCACTCGTGCCGAGGCCGAAGTGCGTGCCCCAGGGTCACTGTCATGGCCACCAAACCCTGCTGGGATGGCACTGGGGTGGAGGCAGTTTTTTCCCTTGTGCCACCCAGATTCGGGATTTGGGCTACCCAGCAGTTATATATGGTGTGAGAGTTTTTCTCTCCCTACAGGGTTAAATGTTCTTTATCTCTTCTCTAGAGATAGTAGTATGAGCGTGTTCAGTTTCTCTTTCTCTTCCCTTTGTCTCTCAGGGGCTCCATGAGCTTTCCCTGTGTTGGGCTGGGGCTCCCACCTCCCCTGTCCTTCTTGGGATGGCCCATTTTCCAATCTCCCCAGTTCACACTCACTCACTCAGGCATCTTTGAGGTTGTCATCTTTCTGGAGTCTGGATTTTTCTCCTTCCACTCTTGCAGATGAGAGTAATGTCCTCAGTTGGATAGATTGGGCGGATGAAGTTTACAGAGTTCCCTTCCTCTCGCCATCTTGGCTCCTCGCCCCCTCTTATTTCTTGATATAGCCTGCATTGCTATAAATTTCTCTCTCAGGACAGCTTTTGCTGTGTCCTAAACATTTTAGACCATTGTCTTTTCATTTTCATTTCTTGGTTGACTCATTCATTGTTGAGTAGCATGTTGTTTACCTTCTGTATGTTTAAAGTTTATTTTTTCCAGGTGTGTGTGTGTGTATGTGAGAGAGATTTCTAGTTTCATACCATTGTTAGAAAAGATGCATAAGATGATTTCTGTCTTTTTAAATTTATTGAGACTTATTTTGTGGCATAATATGTGAACTATCTTGGAGAATTTTCGATATATACCTGAAAATATTGTGTACTTTGTTGTTTGGAATGTTCTACATATGTTATGTATATCTGGTCTAATGTGTTACCTAAAGACTGTTTCTGTATTGATTTTCTGCCTGGATGATCTACCCACTGATACAAGTGAGGTGTTTAAGTCCCCTATTATTACCTTACCATCCATTTCTCCCTTTATGCCTGGTAATTTTTTTTTTTAAGTATTTAGGTGCTCCAATGTTGGTGCATAGATATTTACAATTATATCTTATTGTTCAATTGATCTATTGGTCATTATATAATGTCCTTTTGTTTTTGTTTTTACAGTCTTTGTTTTAAATTCCATTTTGACTGATATAAGTTTTGCTCCCCCAGCTTTTTTTTGTCTTGGAAGTTGCATAAAAATTTTTTCATCACTTCACTTTCAGTTTGTATGTGTACTTAAGTCTGAAATGAGTCTCTGGCAGGAAGCATATAGATTGGTCTTATTATTTTTTTTTTATCCATCTGCCACCCTGTCTTGTTATTGGAGTATTTAGACCATTTGCATTTAAAATAATTGATAGGTATATACTTCCATTTTGTTTGTTTTCTGATTATGTAGTTCTTCTGTTCTTTCTTGTTTTATTTTGTAATTTTTTCTTTTGTAATTAATAATTTTAAAAATGTTAAGTTTATTTTTGAGAGACAGAGAGAGAACAGGGGAGGTGCAGAGAGAAAGAGAATCCCAGGTGGGCTTCACACGGTCAGCACGGAGACTGATGTAGAGCTTGATTCCATGAACTGTGAGATCATAACTGAGCCAAAAGCAAGAGTTGGATACTTACTGAACTACCTAGGCACCCCTGTAATTGATTTTTCTGCAGTTTTATGTTTGGATTGCTCTGTCTATATTTTTGTTGTGTTATTTTTAAGTTTATTTATTCTTAGAGTG